>MUZC01000408.1:59187-89559 GCA_002072015.1 Radix auricularia | reverse complement strand
TAACAGTTAGATTCTACTCTATATGGTTCACAAACACCGAGTCATGATAACATCACAAGGAATAATTTAATAACAGTTAGATTCTACTCTATATGGTTCACAAACACCGAGTCATGATAACATCACAAGGAATAATTTAATAACAGTTAGATTCTACTCTATATGGTTCACAAACACCGAGTCATGATAACATCACAAGGAATAATTTAATAACAGTAACAGTTAGATTCTACTCTATATGGTAACAAGTCACAATTGTTTGTTGAGAAGAAATAATATCATAACGTCACAGAAAATAATTTTACAATTTGACCACTTTTTTAAAAGGGTGAAAAAGATGAAAAATTGTTAAAATGAGGGATCTAAAAAAATGTAAACAATTTGTCTGGGGTCGTTTTGACCGGGGCCGTTTTGTCAAGGGCGGTTTTGGCCGGGGCCATTTGACCGGACCGATTTGACAAGGGCCGTTTTGACCGGGGCCGTTTTGACGGGTCACCAAGAAATTGTATACATCAGTTCTTAATTATTTATTATTTATATAACTACTTACTTACCTAACTTTTTAGAAAAATCGATTAATGTTTTATCAAAATTTGAATTATTTGTACTATCTTGTTCTATGGACAATATTGCAAGATTTTGTAGCCTTAAATCACTCAATGTGGAACGAATGTAATTTTTTTTCAACTTTAGTTTAGAGAAGCTCATTTCACAACTACATACACTGATAGCAATTGTTAAAAATATATTCTTAGCAAAATTATAATGTTGGCTAAAGAATTTTACAATCTATACTGTTGAAATTATATTAATAGATCAAGGGGGCCTTTTCCCCCGTTTTTCTAACATAATGCCTCTTCTTGTAGTGTAGGTACAGCCTGGGGTGATCTTAGGCTACTGCAACCTATGCGGTCGCAGTGGGCCCCGAGCTTTCATAGGCCCCACCTATCTTAATTTTCACTTATTATCATTATTAATACCTTATCCCTACCCAAACTGCGGGCACACCGCAATCTTTTTTTTTTTGCATACTAAGCTGCATAGGGCCCCCCAATTGCAAAGACCAGCCCTGTGTACAGCAATAAAACCCCGGATCCTTTCTCAATCAATGTAAATAAAGAAATTCATTTGATGTTCAAATTCTTCATTTAGTAGGTTACATGGTATTATACACGAAAATTTTCTTGCAAGGACAAGTTGCTCTTGAGCGCGTTCTTTTATTTTCTTTTATAATTATATTAATTGATAAAAACATTTCTCAATGTAGGTCTACTTCTTCCTCTAGAGAAATAAACAAATCTTCTGAGTTTTCCCCACGTATATTTTTCTGATTCTAACTCGGCGTTCAGTTGAGATCTCCAACTCTCTATAACAGCGTTCTGTTTTTGCACATATCTTTTTTCCATGAAATTGGTTTGCATTACATTTAAAAAAAAAAAAAAGATTGCATTGACCTGAGTAAAATTCCAGCATCTGATCTCGTTTCACTAGTTTCTTCAGATGTCGTTTTTTCCAAGACACTTGAAATTTTTAAGTATGTCTTTTTTGAAATTATTTATGTTATTGTGATGTTTATTAAATCTTGATAATTTTCCATAAAATAGAAGAATTCAAATTATTTACACATTAATTTATTTGGATAAGCGTAGCATTTTTAATGAATAACAGTATTTTAATAAAAAAAACTCAAGCTATCCATGCTGCTTTAATACAATAAAACATGTTCTTGCCTTAAATCTTGATAATTTTCCATAAAATAAAAGAATTCAAATTATTTACACAAGCGTAGCATTTTTAATGAATAACAGTATTTTAATGAAAAACACAAGCTATCCATGCTGCTTTAATGCACTAAAACAGAATAAATTTCAATTTCAAAAAGTTACCTTACAATAATTTTATGAAAACTGAAACAAAACAAAACAAATAATTTTATTAAAAAAATGGATCCCTTACAGACCATGAAGGTCCATGGCAACAAGTTAGGTAGCGTTCACAAGTTTCATTGATCACTAACGAGCATGGGATTGTGTGGTTAGCTAGATGCCCCGGGGGCCTTGCCAGTACCACTTCTTGGACTCGCGACTCGGGCTCTTGAAGCGGCTCGGTAGTCCAGCGCGCTACTACTTAGACCACCACGCCCCCCCTAAAAATTGATCCTTTACACACCATGAAGGTCCATGGGAGCAAGTGAAGAGTAGCGTTCACAAGTTTCATTGACCACTAACTGAAAACTGAAGCAGTAATATAAATTAATACTTTCAAGTTAAACAGTAAACGCGATAATTGAACCACCATGTCATGTAGGTACTTGTTAGCGCATCATTCTGCACATGTCGAAATTCTACGCAAATTCTCTCGTGGCGATATTAATACTACATATATTCGGACCAGTGGTGGTGTTTTGTTATTTTTTGTGCATTTTTCTAATAAAAGCCCCACCTGTGAAGTATACCGCTTAATTTAATTTTCTAAACAAATTGATACCATTTTTTGAGCGATTTTAAATTTTTGAACGGTTTCACATTAGTTATAACCACCAATATGTAATAAAAAAATGTTACATGAATCCGTTAATTAAAACTCAAAATTAAGAATATTTTTTTTCACTTTGGCGGTTGTTTGAAATGGCTTTACTTTTCAAATGCCCAGGAATGCCGCCCTCTGTATGAGTGCCGCCCGGGGCGGACCGCCCCCTAGCTACGCCACTGGTAAGGATGGCAACTACGAACCGGAGGACTACCTATACACAAACATGCATATCCATGCTTGCACGCCTTAAAAATATAAATAAAACAAAATATTAACTCAAAGACATTGAATTCATAATTTTCCTCTAAAAATAACAACAAAACCCATATTTTATATTTTTAAAATAGAAATATCGTATTCTTCGCCCTTACCCCTCTGACGTGGCGGGAAGAGGGAGTGGGATCCGTCCATGATGTCAATACTTCAAAGCTCAGTTTAAAAAAAATATTTTTTAAACAGAAGCTTTTTTTTTTTTAAACTCTCTGGTGCGGCTGTTCTTTTTTTTAAAGAAACAAAGAAAACAAAAAAGAAACAACAAAAAAAACCCCATTTTTGTTTGTTGGGACGGTTTTATTATTGTAAGTTAACTGATAAAAAGAGGGAGTGGGAAAGTCGTCCATGATGTCAATAAAAAGTTTCGGCGTTTAACGTATTTTTATTGTGTTTCTTAAATTCTTTATATATGAAAAAATGTGTTGTTTTTTTTCTGACATAAAATGTAACACAGTAAAAATTTATCCTTTGGAGTCACCCCCCTGATGGTGACACCCGGGGTGGCCCCCTTAGCGACGCCACTGCGCATGCCATATGTTCAAAATCACTGGCCTAGCAATGTTCCCTCTAAGGTTCGTTTGCAAAGCAAAAAGACTTGTGTGCAAAGTTGCACAGCATCCATTTTCGTGTGCAATATTTCACAAAATTTGCTGCACGGTAAATCTAAACAGCTGCGCGGCGTCGGTCAGACATCTGCGTGGCCGCGCAGCTTATAGGGAACTTTGGGCCTAGGCCTACTAGACTATATATTTATGCTGTCTCCACAAGTTTTACCTAAAAAGGTCGTTTATAAAAAAAAAAACTTGCCCAATTTACCTCTCTCTCTCTATACACATAAAAAGAAATCGGGGAAAAGGACTGCGACATTAATATTATAACTTTGGCAGTTTTCATCAAGGCGTTTCTTCCCTTCTGCCAAATGCACAAGAGTCTCTTTTAAGGTAGTCACCCCCCCCCCCACATGAATAGTTAAGTCGGGACTGGTCTTGTTGACAAGTGAAGTGGGCAGTGGGGCAGAATCTACTTGGGAAAAACAACAACGACTTCATAACGTTACCTTAGAATTTTAACAACAAAAAATCGAATTATTACTAATTTAAGTTGAGATGAGTTTCAGTTTTAAATGCGTGCTACTGTAACCAGGGCCGGACATGACCATTGCGAATTGCGAAACGTATTGTGCGAAGTTCAGTCTGGGTAGGGATTAGGATAATACGTGAAAGTTAAGATTTTGTAATAGAAAATAAATTACGGGCCCAATGCGGCTGCATAGGTTGCAGTGGCCTAAGGCCGGCCCTGATTGTAACTTGTGTGTCCTAGTGTCCTCGTATTATGACAAATTCAAAAATAGCATTATTCTTGATACTTTGTTAGACAGGCTGCACTGCTTGGCCGTTTGCTTTGACATGTCTCTGGCAAATGAATTGGCGGGAATGAGATCCAATGTGGCAAGTCTTGAACGTTATGAAACTTAATTCTAAAAGAGTTTTTGCAAACAATTGTTCGCGCTAACTCGTTCTTTTAAATGATATGCAGTATAGATTTTAGATTATCATAAAAAAGGTTTGTTTCTAGTTTTCTGAAATCCATTTATAGTTATTTCCTGTCTTTCAATATGTTAAAAAATTTCTTTCTACCTCTAATTTCTGTCACTACTCGGACTACTCGCCTACTCACGGCCACGGTAATCCTGCAGTGCTGCAGTTTTTACTCGTACATTATTTTAGAGCGAATACAACATAATAATGCATTTAATAACTTAAAAACGTAAGTTCTCACGAGAAAATTTAATTGCGCACTAAATTGTCTAAAAATAAATGAAACGGACATCTCAGGGTTAGGGCTTAAGGTGAGAGTGAGCTGTATCACCTTTTGGACCTTTGCCTTTTGTCATTATATCCCCTTTTCTGACTTTTCTACTGGTTGGTAGGAGGAATTTATAATAATTTAGATTTGTCCTTCTGCCTTCTGTTTTAGTTAGTCTACAGTGAATTCTTGTCATATATATTATATATGAATAATGAAAATGAAATACATCGACTATATAATATGGTTTTTTTTATGGATAAGCAGACATTGACTTAGTAACTTGGTAAGCATGAGACATGAGGAAAAAAACACAAAAACTCTCTACTAAGTTACTCAGTGAACTGAATGCAGTCCCACCCACACTTTCCATCTTTCATTCAACTGAATGACGTGGGACGTGGTGGTCGAGAGGTAGCGCTCTCGACTGTCATACCGATGGTCACGGGTTCGAATCCACACGATGGTGAGGATTTGTTCTCGCGGCCTGAGGAGTCCCCGAGTCACCCAGCTCCGAATGGGTACCTAACTAGACAATAGTTAGGCGGCTGGAGTAATGCGTGGAACCCCTATAGCCGTGGCCTGTGACCGCTGCATCACTTGCCAACAGATCATCTCTCATGGTCTGTGGACGCAATTATCTTCTGCATAGAAGGAGCGTCTGTATATCTAAGATAAGATAGCTGAATTGTAATGGTGGTATTGTATACCCTAACATCTAACCAGTTTAATTTTATGTAACTGACAGGCCAAATAGTTGTGTTGTTTTTTTTGTTTTTTTTTTGTTTTTTTTTTTGTAAAGGATCAAAAGTGACAAATTATAATGACAATCACTATTGCTATTACAGAACCATCTTCTGTATGCTAGCTTTGACGGGGAGTTCAAAATCAAATCTCATTAGTCTTTAGACTCAATATTAGCTCAGTTGTTCATAGATGTCACTTTCAACTCGGTAGTTTGCTGTCTTGGCAAACTTCTTTCAATTCTTCTTTTGTTGGTTGTAAAATTTTGTTTTCATGCTCTTCCTATTTCTCAGCTTGATGGTCGATCAACTAAAGAAGGTCCATCCTTATATATTTATATACAAATTCTAGTGCTTGTTATGCAGTTTTTTCTTTCTTATCTATTGCCTTTATATTATTATTAAATGAAAAGCAGACTGATAAAATATTAAAATTCCCAGCTCCAAATCAAGTCAGCATATTTGTTTTAAAAAATTACTTTTTGCTTCACTTATTATTTCATAGATCATCAACATGAGTGCAGTTTACCCAGCAGAGCCAAGTAGTGGTTCACCCTCAAAGCCTGAAAATGTCAAACTTGTACCTGATATTCCAGAAGAAGAGGCTTCAAGTGTTTTGATAGATGATGAAGTTATATCTGATTTTGAGAGTACAAGTTCTTATTCCCTTAGTATCAATCGCTTGGTCAATCCAAGTAAGATAATCACTGATGAAATGCTTCAAGAAGAAATGCGGTCGTATTCCACTGGTGCTAAGGAAGAAGAGAAAAGATTGGAGGACGAGGAAAGACTTATTAAAGAAATGACAGATCAGTCCAGAGAACAAAAGTATGAACGCCTGAAATTTCTCCTAAGTAAAAGCACCATGTATACTGAGTATTTAGTGGGGCGAATCAAGGTTCAAAAAGAAGAGGAAGAGAAGAGAAGAGCAAGAATGCAGAAAAAGAAACTAAAGAAAGAAGAACAAGGACAGGATTTAACAAAAAAGGCAGGCATGGTTAATACACAGGAAAGCTTGAAACCAACAAGAGGAGTCAATAAGAGGAAAGCTGACAAAGATGATTCCTCCAAGTCTAAACGTCAAAAGATAAGTACCGCACCTAATTCAGGAAATGCTAAAAGCACGGGAGAAGTTGATAAAAAGGTGCCGGTTGATGATGAATTAGCAACAAACACAGATGAAGAGCAAACAGCTCCTGAGGAGCCTGACCTTAAAGAGAAGGCTTTAACATTTGGTGTTGATGAAATAGAAGAAAATCGAGTGATCAATGGAGAAGAAGTTCCCTTCCTTCAGCCTAAATTAATGGATGGTGGTGTGTTAAGACCATATCAGATAGAAGGATACAGTTGGTTAAAAGTCTTGTATGAAAATGGAGTTAATGGAATTCTGGCAGATGAGATGGGCTTGGGTAAAACAGTTCAATGTGTTGCTATTCTGTCCCATCTTGTATACATGGGTATTAATGGACCTTTTTTAATATGTGCACCTTTGTCAACAATCCCCAACTGGTTTGCTGAGTTCCAAAGATTTGCACCTAAAGTTCCCATACTTCTTTACCATGGCAATAAAGACAGTCGTGCACTACTTAGAAAGAGAATGCATCGCAAGTTTAAAATAAGAGAAGGCGTTTCTGTTCTCCCGGTTGTCATCACATCATATGAAATGGTCATGATGGACCGTAAGTTTCTGGCCAATTATGATTGGAAGTATCTGATTGTTGATGAAGGTCATCGAATTAAAAACACTCAGTGTCGGCTTATTCGAGACTTGCGAATGTATAGGTCTACACATAGACTCTTACTGACTGGTACACCGTTACAAAATAATCTTTCAGAGCTTTGGTCCTTACTGAACTTCCTTCTCCCTGAAATCTTTGATGATTTAGGTAGCTTTGAATCATGGTTTGACATAAATTTTATCAACAGTGCCGAATCTAATGAGAAAATTCTTTACCAAGAGCAATCCAATAACATTCTCAGCATGCTGCATCAGATTTTGTCACCTTTTATGTTGCGGCGTCTTAAGTCTGATGTCGATCTAAAGATTCCACCCAAGAAAGAAATCATTGTGTATGCTCCTTTAACCCAACGACAGAAAGATTTCTACACTGCAGTAGTTGACAAGAGTATATTTACTTTCATTGAAAAAAGTGATGCAGCAGAAGAAAAAATAGAAAAGCATTCAAGTGGCAGACCCAAGCGCAGCACATGTAGACAGGTCAACTATGATTTAATGATGGATTCAGACATGAAACCCAACATTTCAGGACGTACTAAAAAAAACGGAGTTAAAGTTGACCTAGATTTGGAAGAGGAAGAAAAGGAGTTAGAGAGCTGGGTCTATGCTATAAATGACAACCTTTCTTTAATTTCCAAGTAGGTGTTATATTTCATTATTTCATCTTGTTCTTATCTTTATGTAATTTTAAAAACATAATTTTTTTTAATGAGTAAAAAAACTTTTTGGCAACTGTAACTACACTAAGTAAAGAAAATAAAAAATTAATTGATTTGAAGGAATTTCATATGTAATTAGGTGGTTGTCTAATTTCTTCAAGGGACAGGGGAGTGAAACCAAAGACTTCTCAAACTTGTATCAAACTGAGAAATATAATGATGCAACTGAGAAAAGTTTGTAATCACCCTTACCTCTTGGAGCATCCACTAGACCCAAAGACTGGAGATCTCGCAATCACAGAAAGCATAGTGAAGGAGTCAGGAAAAATGCTTATCCTGGACCGCATGTTAAAAGAATTGAAAAAAAGGGGACATAAGGTTGGTAGCTTTGTTTTTAAACTGGTTTAGAGCAATCCACTTAATTAATTTATAAATTTAAAAGAAAAGACATGTTTAAAATTTTTGAAATTCCTTGTCTTTGAAGGTACTTATATTCAGTCAGATGACTAGAATGCTAGACTTAATAGAAGACTATTGCTTCTTGAGAGGTTATGACTTCTGCAGACTTGATGGCTCAACAAACCTGGGCGATCGCAAAGATGGTGTAAGTAAAACTTTTTTTTTATTGTATATTTTCATTTTTTTTGTATTAGCTGGTTAATTTCTTATTGCGTAAGTGGATGAGCAAACAAGATTTAGATCTGACACCAAAGTATCAAAGGAAGAATTTTTCTCAAGTTGAGACAATAAGTCCACAAGTGCCATGGACTCCAGCATAAGCTAAATAAAATTAGAAATAAACTTTATCAGTTATTTTTAAAAAAGTTCTTCCTTCATTAATTGGATTCCATTGCGTTTATATAGTGCAAATAAGTATAAATAAAAAAAAATTGATTTAGTTTGTGTCAGTATAATTCAAATTCATTTTTGAGGTTGTCGAATAATTGTTTTAAAAAATAGTTGGATGAATGATTTAAAAAATAATAATTTTTCATTATAGATGAGCATGTTCAATGATGCCAGTCAAGATAAATTTCTCTTTCTACTGAGTACCAGAGCTGGGGGTCTTGGTATCAACCTTATAGGTGCTGACACAGTCATCCTATATGACAGTGACTGGGTAAGTTATAAAAAATATTTGGTAAGGTTTGTGGAGGGTAGTAAACAAAATGAGGGGTAGGAGGTGTGGTTATGTCTATCTAACTATAATGAAATATTTAAATAGGTGGTTCCCAAACTTTTTTTTTTAACCTATGTACCCCTTTTTATGGTCAAAACTTGCCCACAGACCCCAAATTGAAATGAAAACATAAATGCATAGTAAAAAAAATATCTGAAACTAAAAAAAAAAGCAACATTTTGATGAAGTATTTATTGAAATTGTCACTTTTTGTTTAAAAGAAAATTTAAAACAATTAATGACTTGGATAAACATGATGAGATTTTGGTAAAGTAATTATGTCCACTACAATGTTTGTGAATAGCCACCGAAAATTCCAAGGAGCACTAATTGCTAGCTGGTTTCTAATTAATTATTTTTTTTATGTGATGGCACTGAACTTTTTTCTACCAAATATTTAAAAAAAACAACAGTTTTTGTACAATAACTCATAATTCAGGATATAAAATTGGGATTAGTTTTTGTAACAAGAATTGTATCCTTGTTCAAACAATCCAAATTTGTAGATATTTCAATAAGCTGCACCTGTGTTAGAATGGATTCATCTGTGTTTGTTATCTAATTTTGTCCATGTGCAAAAGGATTCAACTGCCAGTAGGGAATATCCAACCAGAGAATGTCTTCAAATCTTTGGTTAAGAGCTGTCAGCTTAACTCATAATATGCCATAAGGTTTTTGGAAAACTTCCGCCTCAATCCTGTAAGAATTTCCCAAATTGTGATCAGCTGTTTATGAAATTATAAACATTGCCTAAAATCCATTTATATTATTATTGTTATAATCGACTTCATCTTTTAGGATAAGAATAGTTATTTTATGTATCCAAAAGGCCTTATTGAGGTTAAAAAGTATTTTTACCTGTAGTTTAATACTATTATTTTGGTAATAAAGTATAGCAAAATCACATCTTCAAAAATAAAACCAGCAAAAACTTAAAAATAACACTAGTGAGGGAAACTGTCGCAATTGCCAGAAGTCGAATACATCTTCTTGCATGCACTGATGATTTTATTTCCTGTAATTTTGTTTCTGAGGCGTGCTTTACCATGCTTTGGTATCTAACAGCGTGGTACGCATTATTGCGCTTTAACACATTAAGAGTTAAAATTAAATTTAAATATGCACTTTTTGAAAACCAACATACTTTTGTGTGAATAAATAAATGATTTTAGTCTTCTTCACTATCCAAACAATACTGAACAAATAACCTCTTATTAAAGATGTTCCTTTTGATTTTATCCACTGCTCTGACATAATCTAGCGATCCATGCAAACTGTCCCTAAGAATTCCCAGGTATCTTTGCTACACCTATCAAATGACTCTCATAATATAGGTACTTTACTAAACGGAGCGCGTAGATCCATTTTTTGGATGCGGGGAAATGAACAGACTATCAACCGTTGATAAGAGAATGCCCATAGGTCACGGGATCTTAATGCTTTTATAGCTTTCTTTGTCTTTATAAGAAACAGACTTGTTAATATAAATAGAAACAGTCTTGGCTTTGACCATTGTTCATATCAAACGCGCACTGTGAGTTAGCTCTCTTACAGTGCCTCGACAACTTAGCAAACTAAAATTTAAAAAAATCATTCCTTAGCCTTAGGCAAAGTAAACTAATAGTGATGATGTGTGTATTATTTATATACCATTATATGGAGAAAGCGAATTGAATCACTGTCGCTTGCGTTAGTCTCATTTGCTGCCCTGCATCTTAACCGTAACACAACAAAAGCGAACTCCTGGTAGTAAGCTAACACAGGTTTATTGAAGTTGCGGTTAACCTTTACCGATTAAAAGGGACCAGTCCTGATCCAAGGACCGGTTAACTGTTAACAACCTTAATTTAAATAACATGGTCTTGACTAAGGTTGTTAATGGTTAACCAGTTATTCGGTCCGCTGATCAGGCCCGGTCTGGCATAATCAGGACTGGTTAACTGCAAATTCAATAATTCCGTAAAATAACCATTCTTAACCTAAAAAATGAAGTCAGTATGACAATAATAATATAAATGGATTTTACGCAATTTTTGAAATTTCATAACCAGTTGATCGCAATTTGGGAAATTCTTATGGGACTGAGGCGGAAGTTTTCTGAAAACCTTATGGCACATTAAGAGTTAAAATTCTTCACTGAAGAATGTGGTCTAGTCTGTATATTCCATTCAAGTGTTTTTAATATACACCCCTTCCTCATCGCCCGTTTACAGAATCCTCAGTGTGACCTGCAAGCTCAAGACCGCTGCCATCGTATTGGTCAGACTAAGCCCGTTGTTGTTTATCGATTTGTCACAGCCAACACTATTGATCAGAGGATAATAGAAAGAGCCTCTGCAAAAAGGAAACTAGAGAAAATGGTCATTCACAAAGGTGAGTTTTAGGGAGATGGAAGCAGTGCTTTTAAACAAAAAATTTTTTTAATCAACTGAGCTTTGATATGTTTGAACAACATGTCAGTGTGTTATTTAATCATTTGATGATCAATAACTTTCCATCTAGGGAAGTTCAAAAAAGGAAACTTCATGTCTAAACTAAAACCAATCGGCCCCGAGGAGTTGCGAGATTTGTTGCAGTCAAAAGATCATGACATTGAAGTACATGGAACAGATTTTGTAATCAATGATGCTGATTTAGAGTCTCTTCTAGACAGATCAGATCTTTATGAGAAATGGGAGAAGAGTAAGTTTTATTTGTTAACATGCTTTTTAAAAAGTTATTTCATGGATACCACTTTTTTTTCTCCCTTCTAAATTATACATTTTTACATCACTTTAACGCTTAATGCCCCAGAGGGTTTTCATTAAACTTTTGCCGTAATCCCTTAAGGATCTCTCGTATTGCGATCAGCTTGTTATGAAATTTTCAAAAATTGCGTAAAATATATTTATATATAATTATTGTCAAACTGACTTCATCTTTTAGAATAAGAATGGTTAATTTGCGTAACCAAAAGACCATCTTGAGTTTAATTCTATTTTGACCTGAAGTTTAGTAATACTATTTTTATAATAAAGTGTAGCAAAGTCAAATCCTGTAAAAACTACCAAGAAACTTCACGAATTGAGCGATAACACTGGCGGGGCAATTGCTGCGAAATGGCCGCCATTGCCGGAAGTTGAATACATTAATTTTAACCCAATGAAGAGTTTTTACTTTCTGTGATTTTGTTTTCTAAAGGAGCTCTATTGAGGCGCGCAATACCGGCTTTGTCATTTGAGACAAGGCTTGCATTAACGCTTTGGGGCATTAACTCTTAAAGCCCCAGAAGGTTTTCAATAAACTTCTGCCTCAGTCCCGTAAGGATTTCCCGTATTACGATCAACCGGTTATGAAATTAAAAAATTTGCGTAAAATCCATTTATAATATTATTGTCATACTGACTTCATTTTTAAGGCTAAGAATGGTTATTTTACGCATCTAAAAGACCGTACTGAGTTCAAAACAATATTTACCTGTACTTTAGTACTATTATTTTAGTAATAAAGTATAACGAAAACGTATCTTCGAAAAAAAAAACGTTACAACTACCAAAACACATCGCGAATCGAGCGATAACACTAGTGCCGGCAACTTTCCGAGATCTCATTTCTAACGAGATTTGTATCTAGGGACGCATTACGACGCTTTAGGGATAGCGGGAAGAGACGCGTTACGACGCTTTGCGACTTTAAGAGTTAACTCTTAAAGCGCCATAAGGTTTTTGGAAAACTTCCGCCTCAGTCCCGTAAGGATTTCCCGTATTACGATCAACCGGTTATGAAATTAAAAAATTTGCGTAAAATCCATTTATAATATTATTGTCATACTGACTTCATTTTTAAGGCTAAGAATGGCTATTTTACGCATCCAAAAGACCGCACTGAGTTTGAAACAATATTTACCTGTAGTTTAGTACTATTATTTTAGTAATAAAGTATAACAAAAACGAATCTTCGAAAAAAAACCCGTTAAAACTACCGAAAAACATCGCGAATCGAGCGAAAACACTACTGCCGGCAACGGCCGCCATTGCCGGAAGTGAAATACATAGTTTTTCAAGCATTGAAGAGTTTTTACTTTCCGAGATCTCATTTCTAACGAGATTTGTATCTAGGGACGCATTACGACGCTTTAGGGATAGCGGGAAGGGACGCATTACGACGCTTTGCGACTTTAAGAGTTAATGTGCGTTATTGCAAAGAATAATAAAGCCACATTCAATTATTAGTAACAATTATTTTGATACAGGTAATGGCACTATTTTCATGTAGCCTAACATATGGTTGAATTTTATGCAGTATTTTTTATGTCATTAAAATTGTTGTTTGTAGCTAAGTTAGGACATCATAGTTCCTTGTAAAAAAATTCCATTTCATGCATTTTTTTATAATCCTAGATCCCTATTTTTTGTTGCCAAGATACTAAATAACAAGGGGTTAATTGCATTTATAAAACCAGTTATATTAATTTGTAGGTTTAGGAAATTCCAGGATGGAAAATAAAGAGATTTCATATACAGCAACAAAGACTAAACCTAAAAAAGGAAAAGGAAGGAAAGGAAAAACAGACAACTACCAGAACAAACTTTTTAAGGTATGTACAGTTTAATGATAATATCATTATCAAGTAAGACAAAGCATGAAGTGACTTCAAACACAGGTTCTTCATTATCAGACCCGCCAAAACCCGATTTTGTGAGAATTATAATGATTCTTTTACATCTTGTTCTGACATTTCAATAAACACCCATTTTATCGTAAATGATAATTCAGTTGCGCTGTGACTTATTTTTGTTTGGTTAAAGCTTTTCCTAATTGAAATGATCATTTTGTAAAGAGATTTACTGATCTTTTTATTGCAAGAATCAATAAAATGTTTCCAGAAATATTACAATGAAGACCGGCAAGCATGTTTGGTTGTAACTAAAATCAATTACAACACTAAATTACATTAACCATAGAGCTGTTTGACTAAGCCTGTGCTCATAAGTAAATTAAATGGATATTCTACATGTATATGAAAGAATGAATTCTTTCTTCTGTATGGAAACATTACCGGTGATGTTTTTCTCACATTCTGTGGTGTTCTGTAGACTCTTCAAAAGACAATTGTTGTAGCTTAATGTCTATTTACGATGTAGTTCTTAAACCAGTGACACCCTCCCCCACTACATATTTCATTTTCTCGGCAGGTCTAAACTATTATGTGAATCTCTAAATATTGTGTGGAATCAACATATTAACATTAAATAAACAATACATCAAGTGAAGGAGTCTAATAAAGATTAAAATAATAGAACAATAATTTGTTCTTTAAACCTTTTTCTGGGCACTGTGGGGAGCCTTATGTTGCCATATTGACATTGGTACTTTTATTTTCCATATGTTGAAATCGTATGAGTCTTTCATTTGTGTACGTCCAAATTTTAATAGAATCTTTATAACTAATGCTAATTTCAGATAGTTTCCCAAGTTGTGGTTGCATTTTGAATTTATATAATTTTATATTAAGTGGTTGTGATTGAATAGTGTGGAAAAAATTCTCGGAATTTCATTTATCATGCAGTGAAGTTCACTATTGGAACAAAAATTTGACCCCCAAAAAAACACCACCAAAATACTTGCGTCTTCAGAGATAGAAAATGAAAAGTCGTCGTCGAGTATTATCGTACTCAGTGCATTTAAGCTAGTAATAGAGGTAATCATTCAGAAGCAACCGTTAAAATAATAATAAATTGGTAATTTATACTTCGCTGCACCCCAGTAAGAGACTGGGCTCACAGCGCTTTACATCAATGCATCTTATAAACATTCATATCCCAACAATACCAACAACCGCATTAATGACAGTACATTACTCTTAAGCATCTCCTTCAACCTTTATGTCTCTGAAAAAAAGTATCGCAAACTACCAATCCCTTTTATACAATTAATTGCAAGTTTGTAATAGTGAAAAAAATCAAAGGTATTCCCAGTGTATTTTTTTTAATTGATTAAATATTTCATTTTTTTATCAGGTGGTTGAAATGGAAGATGCAGATTTTGCTACAGAGAACCATGACTTAAATGAAAATGTTGATCAAGTAAAAACTGCAGGGGCTGTCAGCAAATAATGTGTTCAAGTCAGCTGTAATGAGATAACTTTCTCATGTCTGTTGTAAATAAGTTTTAAAAAATTGTTTGACTTGTTGATCCCATTTTCAACATTAAAAAAATGTTTCTGCATTAATTTCACCCGTGATAATTTAGTTCAATCGATTACATTGTTAAAATATTAAAATCATGCAGTTTGTGTTCAAATATTTTTTACTTTTTTTTTTTAATGTGGGTAATGTGTATATAAACTTCTTATCTACAAGTTTTATTCTTGTGGTCTGAAATATGAAAATTAAGCTTTTAAACTTCATTTAGTATGTTCAGGTTAATTGACCTTTATGTTTAGTGAACTTATCATTATCAATTTAATCTTGTATGTTAGATTGTACTTAATTTTTCTAAAACTAATGTTAGATTTTTTTATGTGATGTTATAATCTTTTCACTGGTTCTGAAATACTCCTGGGGAAAACTAACAAAATCCATATTAAAGTAAACAAATTCAATGGGAATAATTCATTATAATTACTGATGTGTTATAAAATATAACAGGGAAACCTTTCCTTAGAATGCATATTTCCATTTAAACAATGACAAGGTACATACACTATACAATGTCTATTTGCTTTAAAAAGAAATAGTATATCTTTGAATCATTTACACCAACTTTCCCTGTTTTTAAAAAAAATTCCTTCAGAATTAGGCATTTTTTGTGATCTCTAAATCAGTAAAATCAATCAAATTATATAAAATGCAGCCATGGATGTAACCCTTACAGTGACCATTTGCAAAGCTATGTGATAAACACTAACCTCTGTACTTTCAACACAACTTTTGAACTGGGAAAGATGTGGGAAAACAAAATATTAATCTGGCAGTGTAGGGTTTATATCATGAACATTGATTTTTTTATATGCTTAAAGGTGTTATGGAACTTCATACTCATTTTTAACTGCAGCCTTGAGCCAGCTTGTAAATTGTTTGAATTGTTTAAAAAAATATTTCTTCATATTGTTTTTAAAATATTTTTTTTAAAAATGATGCTTAATGTTACCATACCATAAAAAGTAATAAAATTTTGCCTACTTTTTAAATAGCAGTCTCCATTTCTTTATTGTTGGAGCAGGAAATTAGAATCCTCATACCAAACTGAATGGCTTGTAAATTAAGGCTAAGTCCAATCTGTATCTTCCCCAAAGACTGGATCTGAACTGGATGCATCCAGCTATCTTAAGTTTATGAATGTGTAACCGAGAAAGGATAGGACTGCACAGCCACTTGAGAAAACCCAACGGTGATGCACCATCGCCTCGCGAGACGGAAGGATGCCGAATATAATATATAACCGAGAAAGGATAGTTTTAACTTCACCAGACAGTCATTCAAAAGAAATCTCCACAAATGTTCTTTTCTGAAGATTCAAATTTAAATGATGAACAATGTCAAGGCTGACATCAAGCTAGGTGGAAAGAAATGATTAGTTCAACAAAGGAAAAGAAGCACAGAACAAATGTGTTGGCAAGAAGCTTTTAGTAAATCAACTAATTATTTTAAACAGTCATCCAAAGTGAAAGAATGATTTCTACAGGCAATAGGTGATGGTGGAGGGCAGCACAGATTTGCGTCCTTTAAAGGCGTTAGGGGATGATGCTCAACCTTTAGTAATTTTGAGGTCCAATAATTCAGATTGAGTTGAGTTTATCCTCAAAGTATACTGGAAGTCAATGTTCCCTTTAAGCTGGATGGTTGGGCAGATATTAAATAGACGCAGCGAATTTTGTCAATATTGCTCAACAAAATGGATGTGCAACTTAGCAAACAAATTTTTAAACTTTGCACAAGGACCAAGAAAAGCTTAGGGAAAAAATTGCTGGCAGGGATTAATAAAGGGCAGAGTTAAGATGACAATTACCGTCCTAAAGGTCACTTCTTTTGAAGTGAATGAAGAGACTACGCTTAACATTTTGTGGTTTTGGGGTCGAATAATTCAGATTGAATTGAGTTTATCCTCAAAGCAGACTGACAGACGTTAAAGGACAGAATTAAGATGGCAGTCATGTCTTTAAGATCACTTCTTTTGAAGTGTTGATTGACAGGATACTATACGCCCTGTTAAACATTCCATCGCCCTAAGGCTGTGCTGGATATTTAGTGGGAGTATGAATTACAAACATCAAATGACTGGATATCATTTTATTATGTAATTGTCAACTGGCTCAAATCACTATATCAATATCACCACTATTTAGTAGGGCTGCGGAAATGAACGAATTAAATCGTTAAAAAATAGATAAAATATTGATTAAAATAATTTTAATAAAATAAATTCTAATAAAATATTTTTTAAAAAAAAATATTAAAAAATAATTAATAAACAATACAATAGTCAATAGCCCAGATCCCAGGATCTGTATCACTGATGAACTAACTACAACAGTCCATAGCAGTTACAAAATATAATTTTTCCATGTCTCTGAGACGGGGGAATAACTCAATAGAGAAAAAAATGTTAATTACCTGTTTTTGTTACTTCCCTTGAGATGTCTTGATATAATTAATCAATATTAACGATTAATTTATGAAATAAATGGTTAATTTTTCAAAAGTTAACGCTTTAACTTTTAAATTAACTTAATCGTTACCAGCCCTACTATTAAGATGGTCAGTATTTTTCCAAAATAAAAGAACTGAGTTACTCATTGAGAAAAGTTGGATTTTATCTTAAAATACTTAGAGACTTGCCCTTTTTTTTCCAGAGGACATACAAAACATTTTAATCGTACGTTTTTTTCCTAGTAAAAAAATATTAACTGATTATTATAAGATTTGTTAACCTTCTTGTAAATAAGACTTTTTAAAAATTACTTGTTGCAGAAATAGAAGCCATTTTTACCAGCCCATATTATGTTTTGAAAAAAAAAAAGCCAAATTAAAATGAAATAAGTCAATTAGAAATATAAAGCTATATATATATTATTCTAATGAAATTTTCAATTTGAAAGAAAGGACTAAAATCTCAACATTTTTGCAAATGAATGAGTCAGTTATAGCAAGGGTCTCCAAACTGCGGACCGCAAGCCAGATGCGGCCCGTGAGACCTCTCATCCTGCCCCTGAAGACTTTTTAATCTAATAAAAAGATACTATTTTTATCTTTAGTTTACCACAAAACTTAGTATTTGGCGGTTAGTGGTTGGCCCCCAAACTGCTGTTTGACAGTTAATGGGGCCCTTCAGCAGAAAAGTTTGGAGACCCCTGACTTATAGGAACAGAGATCTAAGTTAGCACAAATACTTAACAGACATTCTTAATGCCTGCTATTTTACGCCATTTCTCCTCCCTATGCACCCCACACAATTTTTGGACCTCCTTTCCCCACATTCTTCTCTAATACACCCAGCTCCTTTTTGTAAAATTATTATTGAAATAGAATGATAAATGTTCATCAGAGAATTGTATGGTTACCACTCAACTGGATTATTGCTATCACCATAAGAGTACATCTCTCTCCCCCCTCCCTGTAGCTTTAGACCTAAAGATGAAGGTGTAGATCAATACAGGAATTACTGGAAATACTCAAGTAAGAGTTCAGGTTTTTTCCTCAAAATTCCAAGGCAAAAATCAGGGGTCCACTTATACACTTATAATTTATTTTATAAATGCCAATAGTTTACCATGGTGAGCAATGAAGAAATGTAAAATTCCACTTTCCAAGATACAAATCAGGGGGTTGATTTTTACTTGAGTTAATACAGTAAATATTCAGCCTTCCAAATACATCCAGAATGTTCCTCCTTGGGCAGATAACATTGAAAATTTAAAGTGAGCAACGTCAAATCTAATAAACATTCATATTCATTTCAATGAGTGCAAGCATATGAATAATCCTTGACATCTAATGTGTGTGACTTCATCAGTCTTCCGCTTGAGAGTTTGTGAGATTCATTGTACTTACAAATTAATTAGTGCATAAGTAAACACACAGTTGAGATCTCTCTCTGATGTTACTGATATCTCCTAAATCTAACCCAACCTCCTGTGCATACGTAAATGGGTGGGTCTGAAGATTCTACATAAGGCTGGCTAATTTTTTACTTGTGGTAGTTAAGAATATACATAATTCAAATTTTTCCATGTGGGAAAAGAATGAAAATCACTCACTTTAGAAAGTCACAGAAATAAAATATTATTATTAAAATGAATGAAATAAGTAATTCCAGACAGATTTTCTACATTTTATTAATATTTGAAATTTATATACAAACATTATTTTTTTTACAATTTTTACAATAACATTTCAGAAACACTGTCATTGACATTATTTGAGACAGTTTCCCTGCAGTCCTCCGATGTGGATGTGAGGGATTGACAAGAGCTCAAGTCCAGAGTCATGTTTTTTAAGGTTCCGACGTAAATGTGTTATTTACATAATCTATATCAAGGGAATCATAGATTCCAGTCTTAAATTTGGGTCATGAAGTTGGCTCGACAGTGACCTGAAAATAAAAAATGCAATCCATTTATTGATATTATTTATAAAAATTGTTTAAAGGTATCACAATCAATTAATTTTTTCTCAACATTTAAATTTGTGTTGGACATTTTTTCTACATTATGGAAAGAGATAAATCGCCGTTTCAATATTGTAACATAAAATTAATTATAATAAAAGATTTTGTACTTAAAATTCTGATTTTAAATTTACTGATGAGTTAATTTTAAAAGAGGCATAATAACTGTGTGTGCAAGTATGAAGACTGGTGCAAAACTGTACATAGCAAAATGGTTAACATGGAGTTAAATGAGCTTTGGCAACTTACTGATAAACTCTGACACAGGATCTTTCCCATCACTTGTCCGTAAAGTATCTGTCACTGCCTTGTTTTCTATCAAAGGGAGTAATAACTGTACAAATTCAACTGTATAAGGCGGAGCAATCATGTCAAGAAGCTGCAGGAAAAAATCAAAATTTAAAACATTTGACATCTGCAAAGCTAAAAAAAAATGCAACCAAAATTGGTTGTTTTAAACTGAAAAATATTTGCTGCAATCATTCGCCTGATAATCATTTTCTTTGCCCATATTTAATTTTTTCCCCCCAATGTTTGGTCTTAAACAATAAATTTCTTTTAACTCATTCCCTTCTAAGTACTACTTCGGTGCTGACTAAATTTTTCCATCAAATGTCAAGTAACTTCCTGTAACTTTTGATTTAATTAGAAAAGTACATCTTAAAAAAAAAAATTAATTAATCTAAAAAATAAAATGATACGAGCATTACAAAATGTACAACAATAAAATATTAAAGACAGATAAAGTGATTTTTGGCACCTTGGGTAAACACAAACTAGATAAAGATGAACCATACAAAATTACACAATGAAAAAGTGCAAAAAAAGATGAAAACGTCAGTTTTTTTATGTTGAAATCAAGCAGAATTACATCATTGCCAGAAATTTCAAGGGAAATGAGATTTTAATTCCTTTTCTTTAGGGACGCCAAGAATGCATTTAGTAACATCTTTGAGGAATAAGTTAACAATGTGCTGTTGTTAAGGCTGGACAAGGAATAAATTAATTCAATAATAATAATTAATTTTTAACATGTGCACAAGGCAGGCGTTAGGTGGTTTAGCTTGTATTGGCTCTCACGTGAAGACAGTGTTGTGTGACACTACCCAGGAGATGGAGCAGGTTGCCCAGGTATTGGCCAAGGTCTTAAGAGACTAAGTCTCAGGCCAAAAGAATATGTAGAAGAAGAAGTTCGTATTGAAATGACTTACCTCCGTGACAAAATGTCTGACCAAAGAAATATCCGTATCATCAACACACTTTGTTATAAAGGTTACAACTGGTATCACACAGCCCTTGTGCAGTAAATGCAGCATGCGATCCAGCACCATCTTCTTTAACTCAAGCTGCAACAAGAGAGAGTTAAACAAACTTTATAAAAGAACAGATGAGAAATTCCCATTTGAAGATAGGAGTTTATAAATCATTAATAACCTTTTACTGTTTTCCCCATTATTAATAAATACATATATTATGTGCACATTACCTAAAACAAAAGCAAATATGAATTTATATGAACTATTATGTTTCTAAAACATGATTCTCACTCTGACAAGAACATCAAGCTCATCGTAGGAGTTCTCAAACAGCCGTGTCAAAAGTGCAAGAGCTTTGTGATGTAGCAATGTGTGGTTGGATACAATCTATACAAGAAAACACGCAGCAAAAAAAAATTAAAAAAAAACTAAATAACCATCAGTTTCAGCTTTCTCATTATATAATTCAGAAGATGATTTATTTAATGGGGTGCAATTAAAAAAAACCCAAACATTTTCAAAATATTTTTAAAAAAAGGTGATCAGCATATATTGTATTATAATATGAATTTTATAAATACATTTATTCACAATCAGGTTAAGATTTTCTTTGTTATGGCATAGGTCAGCCATGAGATAAGATATCATTCATCAACTGACCTCATCCACGAGAACCAAATGAAGTGGCGTATGATCTGTGTTCAGCTTGAAGAAATTGGGCTCTGAGACCGTCAAGTCCACCCAATGAAGGACACCCATTCCAACCACAGGAAACCTGCAAGAGCACCAGAAACATTTATACAAGTAAATAAGGAGACTGTCTTAATAAGAAAATCATTTTTCACATAAGTCAGAGTTGTATTGAAGAAATTAAAAAAAAAAAATTGTCATACATACTTAATACAAGAAAATAATGTGTTCACTTCTGCTATCAGCTCGGATGAACCTTTGTGATTGGCTAAAAGTGTGTGTGTTTTTTCAATGGCTTGTGTTGTGGACTTTAACTCCTCTTTGTTTAACCTTCGACCTGTAACAAAACCAGAAATTGATTTAAGCCATTGATAGAAATCACAATATTTTATACACATAAATTAAATCAAATACAAATAAGATAAAAAATATTCTTGTAAAAAAATCTAAGCGGAGAAAGCTAAATACGATTTAAAAATCTTTAAGCTGTACAAAATTTTGAATATTAATTTGAGCTCATACCTTTCCCTCTTCTTGATGACTCAACAACACTGACAGAATAAGCCAAGAGAAAAATATATTTTGACTTGTGTTCTGGGCTGATCTTGCTGGTGGGATTGTATAGGGCGTCAACAAGCAGATCTGACATAAAAGTAAGGGTAAAAATTTCATAAATAACAAAAAAAAAATATATAGGTTAAAAATAAAATAAAAAATGAGCATGAAATGGGGCGGGTAATTCTTATGATGCAGCATTTCAGAAACACAGAAAGTAAAAAAAATCAAAAATTTATTTTCTAGTCATTTGTCCAGTGGAGGATTTAGACCACAAGCCCTATATCCATGATGTACTGTGCTGTGGCTGTCAATTGCCTCAGTCCACCATACAGTTTATCGTGGAGGGTAACTTTCTGGGGCCAAATGGCCGCCCGGGTGTGGAGGTACAGAGGGCAGTTTTGCAGCACATGTTCTGTGTTCTCTGCAGCTGTTCCGCAGGGGCACATTTCCGTTTCTCCAATTCGAAGTTTGCGGAACTTGTGCTGCCTTAGTTTGTTGTGGCCCGTCCTGAACCTGAATATGATGTTCTGAGATTGGCGGGGGAGTTTAAAGAATGCAGCGCCGTCTGGATGGTTGACTTTCAGCTTGGACCATCTTTCTGCTTCACTACTTTTGAGAAACACCTTTATTTCTCTAGAGTGTAGGGGTTGGTCTGTCTGGACCTGTTTGTCTCCAGTTTTTTCCAGGGAGTCCGCTGTGTCATTTCCCTCAAGTTCCACATGGGCTAGGATCCATTGGAGAACAATTTCTTTTGTTATCTCTACTAATTAGTTAAATTTAACCTTAATTTTAAGTCTGATATCAGTTTAAAAAATAATTTCAGCCTCAGGCTTTGAGAGGCTATGTTTATGTTTTAAAATTACATTTTCTCTGTTATTTTAAAAGCTACCTCTAATTAATTTAACAATATTGTCCCTAGACCAAAAGGCCCTTGATTGATAGGAGATAAAGGTGGTGTATTTCCAAATACTACAAAACTCTATTGCCAACAGGTGACCAACACTTTCCAGGTGAAGTCTGGTGGGAAGCAAGATATGTTTGCCTTTGCTATTGACTGGTTGATGAAAACATCCACACAGCAGAAGGGAAATGGCATCCAATGGACTGTGTGTATAGTTGCAGCCACATCTGCATGCATTGAAATCATCATAAAGAAAAGAAGAGCAAAGTCCCTAAACTTGGCCCTACCTGGGGGATGCAGGAGAGACTGACCTAGTGAGATTTGCCTGGAAAACTCTAATGGGTGGCCTAAACTTGACCCCACCTGGGGGTGCTGGAGAGACTGACTCTAATAGGTGGCCTAAACTTGGCCCTACATGGGGGATGCTGGAGAGACTGACTCTAATAGGTGGCCTAAACTTGGCCCTACCTGGGGGTGCTGGAGAGACTGACTCTAATAGGTGGCCTAAACTTGGCCCTACCTGGGGGTGCTAGACAGACTGACCTAGCAAGAGTTGCCCGGAGGACTCTAATAGATGGCCTATGTCCTTGCAAGGAGTGCAGATGTTGTGATACACAAATGCTGTTTCCCAAAGATGAGAAGGCAGAGCTAGAAGAGTTTACTTCATTTGTAACAAGCCAATTCAAAACGAGCAACAGAATTTTACAGAGTGACTATAATAACCAACATCAACTCATTACACAACTGCCACTTTCACTTAATCTAACCCAAAGCCACAACTCTCTCAGAATGCCTTTTGCTCGACAAGGCTGCTAATTTTGGAATTTGATTTGCACTTCATATCGCAGGTTAAGGAAATAATGTGTACCTAAACTTCTCTCTCTGGCCTCGCATTATTGTACACTGGTCAGGACCTCTCAGGCCAGATGTTGTTGTATGGTTGGGCGGGATATCTGCACAGTCAGCATATTTTCAATCTTATCATGATAAAATGATGATAATATACCCATACATTAGTTTATAAAAATCCAACTCACCAAGAAACTCAGGAACTCTGATGAGTGCCACAGGAGGTCCTTCCCCTTCTGAATACATTTTATAAAGCTGAAATAAGACCAAACTGTATTTTAGCTGCTACAGAGATAGAGATTGTTATGATTAAAGTAATTAAAGTGCTTTCTGTGATTCAAATTATAGTTTGGGCAAATATGTTTATCAAAGTGCCATAATCATAAAGCACAGCAAGCAAAATATATATCTATTAGACGGACATGATTTTTTTTACCAAAACATGTGTCTTGGGAACTCTATTATTGTGGAAAACTTCTTTAACAGTAAAAGAAAAGAATCACTAAATTTTAAATCTCAATGTCAAAATCATTCAAAGTTATTTTCCATTTCAACATCTTTAATACTTTGTATTTGATGATTGTGTGTCAATTTACTAGAATATTGAAGTTTATTAGTGAACAATGCAAAATGACTATACTATAAAGTAAGGACTGACAGGGTAGACATTTTATACCTGGTACCAAATCCGAAAAGTTGGATATACTATTTGCTGAATCCGGGTAAGAATCCGAGAACTAGGGTTGTTAAACGAAATTCAAATCAATTTCAGTTTTAAAAACGATCAATGGTAGCTTTATATTGCAAAACCATAACCGCCTTGTATTTAGCTTTCAAGTTTTCTACAAAAATTTTTTTATTTTAGGCATTCAATTTGGTTTATTAAATTATTATTGACTGTATTTTCATTGTTTACTTTACCACCGTGTACACTCTTCATGCAAATAACTATGATATTAGAATTATGGCTAGAAGAAGGGACTAGTAATTTATTAAAATTAAAAACAATAAACTCAATATATATTACTGGCAAATTTGGTTTCTCTTGTTAATATCTTGCTTATTTACTTTGTAACTGTTATTTGCTGCCAATTTTAGTTAGTTTATTTACTTAAATTTGAATGTATTTTATTATTGTATTCGATATTTTAACAGTTTAAATTTTAAACATGGCGGAGAGGCGCTAATAGCTAGAACTAAACACGAAATTGTCGTAAAAAATAAGTTTATTAACTTTATATCATAATAATTTCAAATTATTAACCTCTATTTTTAAGGTATTTTTTAAATAGATTTTTGGCATTTGGCTATTTGCGTGGGATCTATTTGCAGAGGCGAATAGTTTAAAAACCCCAATATCCGGAGTGGTTTTTGGTTGGTCCCTACTATAAAGCATTAAATCTAAGGAATTTGAATATTTTTTGGCAAAATCTTGTTATCATATAATGTTTACAGACCACAGTTACATCTGCAGGATTCAAAGCTTGTCTTGATAACATTGATGAGAGGGCTTGGCAGGCACGAGGGTACTCATTGGCATGTGTCAATGCAACTGTTATTGGTGTCACTTCAAGGCCTCTGGTGGGGGGAAAGAGAACAACTAGATACAGAGATATTAACTGAAATTACAGAGCATCAATGGGAAAATATGTCTTAATATGTTTCAATATTGTGTTTTTAAATAACAAGAAAATGAGTTAGATATTAAAAATTCTACTTTAACTCTCAATGTGTTAATGTGCTTTTTAAATGTTTTTTTTACCAAAGTGCGATAATGGGCGTCTCAACAGAACTCTCTTTGGAAACAAAATTACAGAAAATAAAAACTCTTCAGTGAGTGAAAAACAATGTTTTCGACTTCCGGCAATGGTGGCTATTTCCCTCGCTAGTGTTATCGCTCGATTCACGAAGTATTTTGGTAGTTTTTACGTTTTTTTAAAAAAGATGCACTTTTGCTATACTTTATTACTAAAATAATAGTACTAAACTACAGGTAGAAATAGTTTTAACGGTCTTTTGGATACACAAAATAACCATTTTTATCCTAAAAGATGAAGTCAGTATGACAATAATAATATAAATGGATTTTATAAAAAATTTTAAATTTCATAACTGGTTTATCGCAGTTATGGAAATTCTTTCGGCAATGAGGCGGAAGTTTTCCGAAAACCTTATGGCACAAGAAGAGTTAATGTATGTACCATAAAATTTGTTTTATATGAAAACGGAGCATCATACTTATATGAAAATTAAAGTTAGAAGCATAGTAATATAAATTTGACTCAAAACTATCAAAAGATGAGGTCAGAAATTATCCTTCACAGAAGAAAAGATTAAAAGTTAAGCGAAAGACACAAGGTAAAAAATTTTACAATCAAATACAATATTGTAAGAAAATGGAGCTCTTAACTCTTAAAAGCGTATTCATTCTAAACATTGAGTTAAATAGGAAAACTGTGAAACTTGTTTTATATCAATTTAATATTAACTTTAACATAATTTTTCAACATTTTTTAGATAAGAATACCATTTAAAAAGAAAATTAAATGTGATATTATGGAGTACATTCTAGTCAAGGTGAAGGACAAGGAATGTCCAGGTCAACTCACTTGGCCACAGCAGCTTTCTGCAACTCCTGACACAACCTTCTCATGTTTGGTCCCCCTTCCGACTCTTCAGCTGTTAGGTGCATCAGAAGTTGGCTGTATAGATAGGTGTGCTCTCCGTGACAAACCATTTTCTAAGAAATAAAGAGTCACAAATCATTTTCTAAGAAATTCAAGAGTCACAAACCATGTTCTAAGAAATATGTCAAGGTATGAGAATCACTGCGTTTTTGAGTTGTATTTTGCCTCGTCACAAGCTCATGTTTTGAGCTGTGAATGAGTTTCACGTGGGAGCGTTGTTCAGTCCATGCAAGGTCTGTCCAGGCCCACGGTATATAACTCGTGTGTGTCTTGATGTGAGAGAGAAGAGATATATGTTGCGGAGACCAGTGGCGTGTGACAGGGGAACACGAGAATACCCCAGCTGTTAGGATTGCCGTGTTGGTCCGTAGGACTGTACGGCGGGCGAGATTATAACTAAGAGACACGGAGATATGTGATAGTGAGAAGACCAGAAGTTGTACATAGTTGACAAGTGTCTATGAATATAATAAAGGTTGCTGTTGAGAAAAGGACTTGAGTTGAATTATTGTACAACAGTTGTTGGTGTGAACCCGGCAACTTAAACCCAAGACAACGATACCCGACATGGGGGCCGTCATACACACCAGCATACTAGTGTTGTTCATCACAGTGCAAGGATACATACCGTATCCATCATTGCAAGCCGCCTAAGAACCTGATATCGAGAGCCAGATCGCCGCTGAACACTCTAAGGTGTCGGATACACACCGTATCCGTCTTCAAAGTCGCCAAATAGCCGGACATCGAGAGCCAGATCATCGCTGAACAGTGCAAGGTGTTGGATACACACCGTATCCGTCTTGCAAGTCACCTCGAGAGCCAGATCATCGTTGCACAGTGCAAGGTGTGGGATACACACCGTATCCGTCGTGTAAGTCACCAGATATTCTGTCAGTGAGAGCCGGATCATCGCAAGAGCTTGGGGCAAAAGCAGAGACGGCTACCCAGCACAACGAACCAGATAGCAGTGGAGTCCGGACGGAGAGAGCCGCAGAGCCAGTGCCAAGAGGGCTGAACATTGCCAGCACGTACGAGACCAGAAAACCCCAGGAGATGCAAGAGCAGACCAGAACCAAAAAGAACTGTGCCTATTTCGAGTGCCCAGTAAAGACTATTTGAGATCTACTGAAACCAGATGAACTGTGTGAAGTGAACAATTTATTTTTCTCTATGGATAATTATTTGCATGTGTTTTCTTAAAACTGTAAGTAACAAAATTAACTAATTAGGAACGTATGGTAACATATTGTAAAACATTGTTATATTGAATATAGAAACCAAAAAAAAAAAATGGAAGATAGGATTACAATGGCGGAGTTTAGAGAGATGGGGGTAAAACACTTACGGTTAGAAAGAGAAAAGCTAAATGCGTTCGTGTTAGAGGAGTGAAAAAGACAGAGAACACGAGGAATTAATAAGACAGAGAGAGAGGGAACATAAATTAACATTGCTAGAAATAGAAGCTGCAGGAAAAAAAAATATAGGGAAAGTAGAGAAATAAAAATAGAGTCTAGGAAAGCGGAACAAAGAGAAGCAATTATTGAAAGAGCACTAGAGAAACCTAAAGATACATTGAGTGAGCTAGAGGCAATATGGTGCTGCGCTCAAAATAAATTAACGGCCTTAGCAAAAGAATGCAAAGTACACAATACAGAACTTGATAAAGATGAAATGGAGTTACATAATTTAAAAATGAAAATTGCCCAAGTAAACAATCACTTAGTTGAAAAGGATGAGTTTGTAAAAAAAATACAGAGAGAACTAAACGATAGCATATTAGAAAATACAGATAGTGTAGAACTAGCTCCTAGAGAAGAGACTTAAGTTACATGTAACGCTACACTGAGTGAAGAAGACGATGCTGAAAATTTGAGAAGTGTGATAGAAATAGGAGAAACTTATGACACAAATCTGAAGTCAATGATAAAAGATTACGAAAATTGGAACATAGAAATGGAGAGAAATCTAACTAGTATAATGCAGGACACAGAAGAGTTAAAGGAGTCTGAAATAGAGAGAGACGAACTATTGGAGAGATTACAAATTGAACTAGCAGAAAAAGAGAGAGAGAAAAGATATATGGAAGAATTACTGGCTCAGAAAGAAGAGGAGATTGATGAACTAAACAGAAAAGTAGCAAGTAATGAAGAGGAAATTATTGAAATGTGGAGGATCGTTAAAGAAAAAGAACTAAACTATGATTTAAGTATGAAATTGATAGTGAAAGATGATGAGATTTTGATATTAAAAGAAGCCCTAATAGAGAAAGAGGGATCAATTGAAAATCAACAGGTTGACCATAAGCAAAATGAGAAGCCAACGGTAGACCAGCTAGTTAGGATAGTTGAAAAGACAGAACAGAGCAGAGATACACAAGAGGAGAAAGTTACTACAGTGATAATGGATGAATGTAATACGGTAAAAACTGCAAAGTGTGTTGCAGGAGAGGTAGAAAAAAGCATCCATAATTATGAAAATGAAAAAAGTAATGAGAACCGATGCGGTGGGTTCACGCAAAATTATGACATGTGCTCAGGGGAAGTTGGTGTTGACTTGTTAGAAACGGGCAATGTTTATGACAGCGGGACAAACCTTTCTCGTGACCAAGAAGACAGGGAGAGTGACTATGTGGGGACAGGTCAGACCAGAAATAACCAGACCGTGACCGATAATAACTCAAATAGGCGTCACAACCCGTGTAGAATTAGAGCCAATTACAGAGAATGTAAATCAGATGACCGGGGTGCTTGTCCGTTAGGGCTAATGATCCGGTTGATGGTTGGGGTCATTCTAAAAATATTGATAAGCGGGCGTGAATATGAGTGGGTCGCCACGAACATGTACGGTAAAGAGGATGCCCTTGACACGAGTTGGGGGTTATGTAGCATTGCCATGTTAAAAGTCCCGCCTAGGCTCGCGTTGGAAACTAGCAGTCAGGATAACGATAACCAGGGGCGTGTAATGGTAGAAATAGAAGATAAACGAAATATACCACCATCAAGTACAATGTCTATGATTTTTTTTTGGCTGGGTTTGTTAACAAGTTGATGACTAAATATAATTAAAGAGGACTTGACTATGATTATGTTTTTGCCTTGGTTGAAAAATTATTTTGAGGACAATGTGACAGGGTCTCACTATAGGTCATGTGTTAATGAAGGTTTCATATATTCATGGTTATTGAATTGAATGTGTAAGAAAAATGCAAACATAGAGACCTCATATTTTTTTTTCATGTTGATAGTTAGATGAGATGATGATGTTGTTAAAATATTGTGTATGAAGATGTTTTTTTTTTTTGCTAATCATTATGAGATATGATGATGGTTATGTTATAAAGATAATTATGGGTATGGATAGATAAGTTGTTATCTCCATAGGCCGTATGTATTGATAGATGCACATGATTGCGATATAAGTGATTGTAATGGGTTAAATACAATCATGCTGAAATATTACAGTTTGGATAAGTGGTTATCCCTGTAAGATTACCTCATGCTGGAGGCAATCCTGGAATAAATATCGTAAGAATTTATATGAGGAACCAGTAGAGTCAGTTAAAGCAACCTGTGTAACCTGTTAATATAGTAATCTGGAATATCCATGTTGTAGATAGGTTATGATTTTGATGATTTACACAATGAAAATGTGGGTTATGCCAATAATGAGGGGCATGAACTAGTATTTAGCCAGACCTGTATGGCAGGGGAGATAAGCTGTACTGAGATATAATTTACTACGTCCTGTGCAACAGGAGTGATGGGCAGTTTTTGGTAATACAATTAACCAAGTTCCTGGTGGCAGGAATGGCGGGCTGTATTTATATCCCAATAGGACTGTGGCTATAGTG
>MUZC01000408.1:39879-58944 GCA_002072015.1 Radix auricularia | reverse complement strand
TTTTTTTCTTGAGATCTTGTATAGATATAAATTTTTTCACCTGAGATCGGGTGTATATATAGATAAGTATATTGTATGTGTATATTGATATAAAAATTGATTATTGCTTGTGTCTAACAATGTAAGACTTCGCATGTGTAAATTTGGTTTGTTATTGCTGCTAAAATGAATTTTTTTTTTTGAGACTATGTAACTATGTAATTCGATTAGAGGACTGCTTCCGTTCGCTAATGCGACAGTAGTATGTTTCCATGATGTAATAGATTAAGGGATTATGAATATGATGTATGTATATGATGTTATTTCATGTATTAAGGCCATTTATTTTCATGATGTGTTATGAAGATTTAGTGATTCCATACCCTGACTTGTTTTAATTGTGAGATTCTACTAGCAAGTAGAATCTAAATGGAAGAGGGGGGATATGTCAAGGTATGAGAATCACTGCGTTGTTGAGTTGTATTTTTGCCTGGTCACAAGCTCATGTTTTGAGCTGTGAACGAGTTTCACGGGGGAGCGGTGTTCAGTCCATGCAAGGTCTATCCAGGCCCACGGTATATAACTCGGGTGTGTCTCGGCTGTGTAGGGACACAGGAGAGATAGGTTACGGAGACCAGTGGCGTCGCCGGGTGTCCGGAACACGATAATACCCCAGCTGTTAGAGTTGCCGTGTTGGCCGGATGGACTGTACGCCGGGCCTATGTTGTAACTAAGAGACACGGAGATATGTGATAGTGAGAAGACCAGAAGTGGTACATAGTTGTCAAGTGTCTATGAATATAATAAAGATTGCTGTTGAGAAAAGGACTTGAGTTGAATCATTGTACAGTAGTTGTTGGTGTGTGAGCCTCGGGACTGAACCCTAGACAACGATACCCGACACTTTCTTTGATCATGAATTACCCAAATGCGAGCTTTAATAAGAATATAAATGCAACTAAAATTGACTTCCACAAAGTCATGTAGTAGTAGTAGCCAGTATTTATTATTTGTGCTTTTGAATTTCCTAGTTGAATGAGACTTTGTTCAATTTCTACCAGTATTCTCACCAGCCCTTCCATTATTTCCGTGAATGGTTTCATGTGAGTACTTTCAAAACGAAAGCTTATCTATAATTCGACTAAGTCTTTCTGATCTCGATTTGCCGTTAATTGAAATATCCGTGGTTACTTATATTCGTTTTGATGAAGTGATTGACAAGTTGGTAGATTTGAAAACAATGTCAATGACCATTTAAATAGAATAAATTAAATTTAAAATAAGTTTAATTAATTAAAGTGTCGCCAATTCCAGCTTATTGAAGTTAAACGTTTACAACTTAAGATATAACTAGATATGATATGAAATTTTTAAACAATTTAAACGGGTAAAAATTAGAAGAACGTAAGAGATCCCTTTCAATTCTCATCTTAATAGTCAAAGTCTAGAATTTATCTGCATTGTTTGCTTCCATTTTTTTTTAATCTCCAAGGATTCCAATGAATTCGCCGATTGGCCACTTTTCTGGGTCACAACTACGAGGAAGAGTTTCTCAGAGATGTCGTGGAAATGACGTCATTTGATAGTATGAAAAGGTCCCGTCTCATTTCTGAATGATAACGGCACACCAATAGTTTACAGAAAAGGTGAGCAAAGGATTATTCGAGTCATATTATATGAATATTTTATTTTAATTAGATCATGAATGAATGTATAATGTTAACGTGATATACTACTGACCCACCATCGGACAAAATCTACTGTAAAATATATATAGTTTACGTTTAGGCCAAGTTGGTGATTGGATGAATTACTTCACACCCGAGCAAAACGATTGGTTCGACAAAATTATTTGTCAGGAAATGGCAGGCTCGAACTTCCGGTTCAGATAGTCACTGGAAGGCGTAGAATCTATAAACGGCTTGGGGTATTCCCGAACTAATGCGCCTTACCACTGACGTCAGGGAGGCCAGTAAACAACTGTAGTAGACATTGACCCTAAATGTAGAGCTATTAGTGGATGCTTTAATTTTTAAAAGAAATTTCAGCGTGCGTGTGTTAGGGGGCTGACAATATTGTATTGTTATGACAAAGGAGGCATGAATAATTAAATGCAGACCATACTTGCAGAAGGAAGAATTTTTGTAAAGAACATCGCATCAAAATCAAAATATTTTACACAAAGTGGGGGCGGGGGTTTGTTCGGTGGATACTATGTTGACGTGACTGTCCGATAAATGTTGTTAATGAATTAAGTATCCGATCGATGAATATTCAATATGAATATTAGATTAATTTAATTGTTGATGCTAATGTCCGATTAATGCTATATTGATGTTAAAATCCGATAAATGTCTTGTTTGTTGGGTTGAATATCATGTTAAATAAGACTGAGGCAAGTTTTATTAGTTTCATGTTTTATTAGATTCATGTTTTTTTAAAATTAGATTCATGTTTTATTGGAGTCATGTTTTATTAGATTCATGTTTTATTAGATTCATGTTTTATTAGATTCATGTTTTATTAGATTCATGTTTTATTAGATTCATGTTTTATTAGATTCATGTTTTATTAGATTCATGTTTTATTAGATTCATGTTTTATTAGATTCATGTTTTATTAGATTCATGTTTTATTAGATTCATGTTTTATTAGATTCATGTTTTATTAGATTCATGTTTTATTAGATTCATGTTTTATTANCTGTCCTAGGTCCCTTACTATTTTTAATTTATATAAATGACTTACCCAACAATATCTCAACAGGAACTAAAGTTAGGTTATTTGCTGATGATTGTATAATCTATAGAACAATCAAGTCAGAACAAGATAGCAAAATTTTACAAAAAGACTTTGGAGTATGTCCTTCCACCCAGAAAAATGTCAACTGCTAAGAGTAACAAAGAAAAAGAAACAAATAAATTCAAAATATTTAATTCATGGAAAAGAACTAACCCAAACTAAAAATGCGAAATACTTAGGAGTCATAATAAATGAGAAACTATCTTGGAATCCCCATGTCAATGAAGTTATTAAAAAATCAAACAAAACCTTAGGCTTTATAAAAAGAAACTTTTACAAATGTAACAAAGATATAAAACTAAAATGCTACCTCACCCTGGTGAGACCTATACTAGAATATGCATCTTCTGTATGGGACCCATCCACCAAAGAAAACATTGATAAGTTAGAACAAATCCAAAAAAGAGCTGCCAGATTCATTACTGGAGAATATTCAAAACTGACAAGAGTAACACCGTTAGTTAAATCATTAAACCTTGAAACACTAGAGGATAGAAGAATCAAGAGTAAATTAGTAATTATACATAAGGCAATTAATTCTAATTTAGAAATACAACACAAAGATAACCTAATACAACCCTCAAATAGACATAAAGTTAAAAACACCTTTCTTATTCCATATGCAAGAACAAACACATACAAGTTTTCTTTCTTTCCGTCCGGTATTCGGGCGTGGAATGGGTTGCCTGAAGAAACCAGGAAAGCCACCACTTTATCATCTTTTAAAACTCTAGTAAGAATACAGGACTAAACACAAACCATAGAAATACGTAGGACGCAATAATCTTCTGTACAGAAGGAGCGTCTGTAACATATAAGATAAGATAAGATTCGTGTTTTATTGGATTCATGTTTTATTGGATTCATGTTTTATTGGATTCATGTTTTATTGGATTCATGTTTTATTGGATTCATGTTTTATTGGATTCATGTTTAATATTGTTCATGTTTTATTAGATTCATGTTTAATATTGTTCATGTTTTATTAGATTCATGTTTTATTAGATTCATGTTTTATTAGATTCATGTTTAATATTGTTCATGTTTTATTAGAATCATGTTTTATTAGATTCATGTTTTATTAGATTCATGTTTAATATTGTTCATGTTTTATTAGATTCATGTTTTATTAGATTCCTGTTTTATTAGATTCATGTTTTATTAGATTCATGTTTTATTAGATTCATGTTTAATATTGTTCATGTTTTATTAGAATCATGTTTTATTAGATTCATGTTTTATTAGAATCATGTTTTATTAGATTCATGTTTTATTAGATTCATGTTTTATTAGATTCATGTTTTATTAGAATCATGTTTTATTAGATTCATGTTTTATTAGAATCATGTTTTATTAGAATCATGTTTTATTAGAATCATGTTTTATTAGAATCACATTTTAAGAGGTACTCGAATAAACCAAACGTCACCTTTATAAGACTGTCAACGAATACTGATTTCATGTATAGGAGCAGAGAGTATGGTCCACCAATAACTGTAAAAAGTCAATATTTAGAATAAATCGTTCAGTGTTGATATTTCATTTTATTTGTTTGTGAAAGTCAACATCATGTGACGAATCTTTAAGGCTATTCAACATAACAATCTTTAAGGCTATTCAACACATTATGTTTGTAACTTGTAAGAGTGGTATTTTGTTTGTAACTTGTACGAGTGATATTTTGTTTGTAACTTGTAAAAGTGATATTTGGCTTTTAATTTAAAAAGTGAAGAATACTTAAGCAATTATAGAAGTTTGAATTTTTTAAAAAAGCTTCAAATATTAAAAATAACTAAAAATTGAAAAATAATTGCATAAGTTATGGAATAAAGATGTGTATATAATATTTCGTACCTCATCATAAATACAATGTTATGAAACACAAACTAGAGCCACAAAGATTGGGGGAGGGGGGGACGTGTGATTTAAAATTATAAAATATTAGGAACATCCACGCAAAGTAAATTTTGTTTTCCAACATGGAAAAAAATGTCAATGATTTTCCTATCGGGCGTCATCAAATTTTGTACACTTAACCGCACATAACTTTATTGGCTTTTTATAACAAATGAAATGTCATATCATTTGATGGCATGGTATTTATTAATCCGAAAACAAATTCTTTCGTTTTTTCTTTTTAATTAAATCTCATTTTTATAGAAAAATCCCACGTATCAATTAATTATTTAATTTAATGCCGCTAGCCCGATAAAACTTAAACATGGGTAGTATTTGGCTTGTGGGCCGCATTTGGTCAGCGGGCCGGACTTTGGACACTCGGGTTTCAGGCACAGAACTAATATTCGTACATCGACACTTTTAAAGGGTTTAGGCATTCGTTTAATGACACGGTTTAATGGGTAAATACCAGGTTAGGCATATAACAAACAATTCAGATAATGAATTTATTTATTTATTTTTTTTAAATTATAATTTTTTTTATTTAAAACACGAAATCTTGAAAGGTTACAAGTGTGAATGCTGGAAATGGCGCTATGAGTGACAAGGTTTCAAGTTATATACAGAGTGGCAGTCGCATTGTTTAAGGGATTATGAGGAGAATTTCGTGTGTGTGTGGTTGCGAGGAGGGGGTGGTCAAATGTAACTCAGTCCCCATTGACTTCTATTTTTAGGATGATATTTTACCGTAACTGTTTACGCCTCAGCTGCAGAAGTTGCAGACACTGTTTAAAGTAATAAATTCACGACACAACCGGACACTTGCCATTTGTTTACCCCAGCACTAGCAATCAAACAGGAGGAATTCAGGAAGTAGGACAACTGTAAATGACCTCAGGTGTAAGCTTAACGAGCAAACGATGTGGTGGAGTTGGGGGTTAGGGGAAGGGAACCTCTGTTATAAAAAAAATGGTGTTTCGGCTTGTATCCTGGTGGCTTAACTTTTGTTGTTTGTAAGATTACATAATTCATACTTTAGGATTTGTATGGAATACAAGACTTGTTACAATGAACAGATCAGGATAAAACGTGATGTGATTATTTGTTAAAGTAATTCGAATTCGATGAAATAATAAAGGAGCAGTTAGTTTAAATTCATTAATTTAGATAAGAGTATAAGTTAAAAGCGTGCAGTGATTGGAGATTCATTCGTGAGTGACACGTCAAACATTAGGAAACATCGAAGAGTTGTGAACTTTAAAAAATAATTGTTTGTGAAAATACATTTCCTTTGAGAGGAATTAGGAGTTGATGATCTCTCCTTGACAGCAGAATGATCAAGAAAACTAAGGTAAGTTTGATATTTCCTTTGAGAGGAATTAGGAGTTGATGATCTCCCCTTGACAGCAGGAGTTGATGATCTCCCCTTGACAGCAGAATGATCAAGAAAACTAAGGTAAGTTTGATAACTCTGAAAACAATAAATCAAAAGAGCACTTTCTCTCTCTCTCTTTTTTTTTTTTTTTTTTTTTTAAAAATATATATATATATATTTTAAAAACATTTTTTTAATTGACATTTTTTTTAACCTCAAATCATTTAATTCAAAAAGTCGTTTTTAAAAAATATTCATGCGTTGAGTAGCAGAAATGAAGAGATCAATTTATTGTTTTATTTAACTGTTCATGAAAAAAAAACAACTAAATGCTAGAAGTACCATTCCCTCATATGTTACTTGTCGATAACCAATTAGACATGTTAATATAGTATCGTTAACCATTAACAGTGTTATCTCAGCAATCAAACTTGCTCAATCCCCTCCCCAAAAACAGTTTCGCTCCTTACCTATCTCAGAATAAATAAATTTTTGAAAAAATCAACCCGTTTTGAGAAACACTGGTCTGATGAACGCTAATGGTGTGATGTCAAGAAGGATAATCACTTTAACAGAGTTGGATTTTCAATTACCCAGTAGTGCACTCTTTGAAATAACAAATGAGCTATGAACTAAGCAAATAACTTTGCCACACGTTTCAGATCCCTTGTATAAATTGTGGTTCTCAATCTTACACGTCAGCTGTTAACACAGGCACCAGAGATAATATGTGTGTGTGTATATATGTATATATATATATATATATACATATTTAAGGACTGGTACTGATTTTTTTAAAAAAAATGTTTTCGATTAATCGGGGAAAAATAATGGGTTATTCGATTAATCTCGCATAAAGAAGTGGCGATTCATTATTTTGTGAAACTGATTAAGTCACGGTATTCCATGGCTCCCAAATTTTGTAACTTAACACCACATATTCGTTCTGCTATGCAAGAAATAAGGAAGAAAAACCTCTATGTTTACGTATGCATGTCTAAATAAATAATAATAATACGAGGGAAAAGTATGTAATTAACAAAAACATAAATTATTAATAAATCGGAACAAAACAACATCTTTAAATATTTTTAAAAAGTGTTAGTCTATCAAATTAATTTTAATCGATTAATTATTAAAACTATTAATCGATTAAATATCGAAACTTAAGGGCCCCCTGTACTGAAAATTAAATAACTCCAATTTAGTAATACAACCAGGGGCGGATTAAGACTGCACGGGGCCCCGGGCTGCAATCAATTGGGGGCCCTATCCAGCCAGCGACCCTTTAAATAAAATGATTGTTAACAGCTAATATAAGACTGGAACTAAATATTAATAATGAAAAAAAAAAAAACGAACACGAAGAAATAACTGAAGTGTTTGCGGTATGTTACAATTGAGTGTGAAAAGAAAATTTTTATATTCCACTGCTGGGAATCGAACCCGACACCGCTTGCATCACGAGCCAGCAGCTTGTCTAAACTGCGAAATTTAAAAAATATAAACTATATTTTATACTATGTTCTCTAAGTGAGCCAATAAATCAAGTTCTTTTTTTATTATTATATTTTCAAGGCAGGGCCGGCTTTAGGGAATTGGAGGCCCTAGGCGAAGTAAATATTGTTGCCCTAAGGGGCCGTCCATAAAGTACGCCAAGCACCTAAGGGGGGTGTAAGAAAGTGTGACAATTTGTGACAAAGGGGAGGGGTGTCCAGCCATGTGTGACGTCATGTTTTTTTATATTAGATTTTAATTATTTTGTTACTAAAAACATTTTTGTCCGAAAGTGTGACGTACTTTGGGGGGGGGGGGTGATCCAAGATTTGTGACAGGGATGAAAAATAGGGTGACGTACTTTATGGACGAACCCTAAAACTAAATGTAATAGGAAAATAAAAACGGAAATAATAAAATTACACAATTTATTTAAAAAAACCACCTCTATTAAATCTAAATCAAATGATAATTGAAATTTATACAAACATATTGGTGCAGATGGCATAAACCAGGGCTCGTTAAACCATGGCTCGCGACCCAGATGTGGCTCTTTTGATGGCTGCATCTGGCTTGCAGAAAAATGATTGCTTATATATTTTTTCTTCAGTCGTCTTTGACCTACATATTAATTAATATAAAAAATTATCTAAATCCCCTAAATGTGAAAATATAAGGCGCTGAAAATGCAATCTTATCCCTTGGATTTGAAAACAAGTTAGAATCCTTCATAGGTGACATTGAAACAGGTCGTCTACTTAACTTTGAAAAACTGGGAGAGTTCAAAGAGACGTGAACATCAAGTGACCCTGCTCAACATCTTAATATTCAGCAGCTAGAAGGCTCCACGTCTCATCTCCTGCACTCAGTTAATGCACGGTTTGAAGAATTTCTCAAACGATCTCGTCTTTTTAAGTTAATCACCCATCCACTCGAATGTGCAGTGGACAACACTGACCTGAGTTGTATCCCGGGTGTCTCCGTCGGAGATTTTGAGCTTCAGGCTGCTGACCTGAAGGCCTCAGACATGTGGGTGAATAAGTTCAAGTCACTGAAAGAAGATGTGGAAAGACTTGAAGGCAGCAAGCACAGTTGGCGAGGCAACACAAGTGGGCGGAAATGAAAAAACTTCAATACGCAGACCAGCTGATGGTCAAAACTTAAACACGCTACCATAATATACTACACACTGCAGCGTGTGAGTATTGTTGTACTGCCATGTTTTGGCTCTACCAAGTGCATGCGAGCAGTATTTCTCACATCTAAAGAAGATTAAGACCAACAAACGATCACGTTTAACGGATGGAAGTCTCAACGCCAGCATGAAGCTTAACCTCACCTAGTATCATCCATACCAACTAGAAGCCATCAGCAAAGCCGTGCAGCACCATAAGTCGCATTAACAGCAACTGAATAACAATGTTATTTTTAAAAAAATTCAGAGATATAATTATTGTACTTATAGTGTTGAAATTACACAAAATGCACATATTTACTTGAATTTTTTGTTAAAAACATAATGCATGGCTCTCACAGAATTGCTTTAAAAAATATTTTGTGTCCATGGTTCTCTCAGTTTCCCGAGCCCTGTCATAGACCTTCAACGAAAATCAAATTTTCGTGCTTTGATGGCAGCAAAGCCTGCATAAATTGTAAATAATCCAGAGACCGGGCGATATCTCGTCTGATAGATATTATTACCAGACTGTTTATGCGTTCTTGCGTCATAGTCGTTCTTAAAAATTTTTTTAAAAATATATTTAAAAAAAAATAATTTTAACTTGGAAAAACTTTTTTTCCGTAATACAATAGTAATCAGAATTGCCCAAGCTATACGAAGAGCATCGATTAATTGCATCTTTAAATGAACTTTATACTGCGATTGGGGGCTGTCCATAAAGTATGTCACGCTACTTTCAGCCATTTTAAAATCTTTTATATTAACATGCGGTGTCTGAGCCGTACGACCAACCGTCTCACTCAACCGACCGTACGACCGACCGACCTTAACCGAAAAAAACTTTGGAACGATTTTTAAGCCACTTTCTCCTAAGCTAGCGAGCTGAAATTTTGCAGGCAGACTCATGCCAATAATCAAAATGATGTATCAAAATTTCAAATCTATCGAATGGACAGACATTGAATTATTGAATCTTTAAATTATTTTATTTATCTCTTTATATCATGTAAGTCATGTTAATTTTTTGAGATAGTGTTGTCGTGCGTAATATGTTTAACAAACTTTCATGTCGCGCAATAAGGTACGCATTACATTGACATTACTTTTTAAAAATATATTCACGATCGGTGCGCATTATATTAAACACGTTTTACGAGACATGACTAGAATTTGTATTTTTGGATTGTTTTGCCCTGCGTGTTATATAAACATCCTTATAGTTATGTCTCGTAGATAAAGGATTTAAAGTGAAAAACTTTTTTTTTACGGGCTTTTTTATCCACCAAAGTACCTCACAATTTCAAACACATTTTTATAACATTAACAAAATAATTAAAATTGATTATAAAACACTGTGACGTCACACTTGGCCGGACCTCCTCCCTTGTCACAAACTGTCACACTTTCTTACATCCCCTCTCTACAGCGAGACGTACTTTATGGACGGCCCCTTGGCGTATGGTCTAAGTCGATAAATATCGACTATTTTATAAATTTTCAATATTGAAGAGATAATATAAAACTGAACATAGGATAATAAACAAAAAAGTAGTTTTTTAAAAATAAAAAATTTGTCTAGCTGTTGTCGCTGATAAGATCTGAAAACGAAGAAACAATTGTATACTTAGAAAAATCAGTAAGTTTCAGCTTAATTTCGTCAAATAATTTTAAGGGCACAAAATTTCTACATTCAAATCTATTCTTAGAGTCGTTTTTTATATTATATTTTGCGACTTTCAACAGCCGTTAACATTAAAATGTTACTACTTAAAACAGTTGATATTCAACATTCAACAGTTGTATATTTAGCGTAAATTTAGGCTACACGTCTGTCAGTCTTGTGAAAATGTGTCTGGACAGATGAATTTACATTTAAAAATATTACATTTTAAACATGCACTCTATAAAAATTATCAGCGGTCAAAGGTATTGCACTGATTGGGTGGTTCTGGTTGTTTTGAACTTGGTCGTAGTTCGCACTTTAAATTATTTTTTTTTCTATGCGAGGCCCCCACTAATCGGAGGCCCTAGGCGGCTGCCTAGTTCACCTGTGCCTAAAGCCGGCCCGGTTCAAGGGTTCGTGCAAACATTTGTACACTTTTATTACAAAATATAAAAGTTTGGGGGCCCCCAAACCGTCGGGGGCCCCTGGCTTTAGCCCGTTCATCCCCCCTTAATCCGCCATAGAATACAACACAAAGATAACTTATTACAACCCTCAGATAGACATAAGGATAAAAACACCTTTTTTAAATCCCATATGCAAGAACAAACACATACATGTTTTTTTCTCCCCGTCCGGTATTCCGGAGTGAAATGGGTTGCCTGAAGAAACCAGGAAAGCCAACACTTTATCATCATTTAAAACTCTAATAAGAATACAGGACTAAACACAAACCATAGATATACGTAGGACGCAATAATCTTCGTTTTGGGGGAAAAAATGCCTTCCTGGACGAACAAACAGAGAAAACCAAATAACAGTTATGCCCGTTTATGGCTTTGTATTACACTGCATCTAATTTTTTAAGATAATTTTCTGAGTTCAATCAGCGTATTTACACTTCTTTTAGTACCTTCGGATATAAAGGGGAGAGGGTGAGATTGAAATCTATTTTCCAAAACCGAAACCCGTGACGTTGACTTACACACACGGTTTATTCTGTACTGGCTTACGTCGTGACCTACTTAACACCGGAAGCAATCTCTTCAATTGATTATCATTGGCACATGGGCATTTGAAACAGCGAGTCTCGTTTCCGGTACGTCCTGTTGGACAGTTTCTCTCAAGTGTTTTATTGCGGGATATAATGATTCCAAGGGTTAGGGTTAAACAAATTAAAACAATATGTTTAAAAAATAAAAAATAAAAAATAAATAAAACAGATCAAAGGCAAAATTCAACCCACTGTCTCTTTCTAGAGTTATTAGATGTCAGCTGAGCTAAAAATAGGTTTAAATCTTATTTTATCTTAGATACACAGACGCTCCTTCTATGCAAAAGATAATTGCGTCCACAGACCATGACGGATGATCTGTTGGCAGCGGTCACAGGCCACGGCTTTGAGGGTTCCACGCATTACCCAGCCGTCAAACTATTGTTAGTTAGGTACCAATTCGGAGCTGGGTGACTCAGGGACTCCCTAGGCCCAGGAACAAATCCTTGCCTTCGCATGGATTCGAACTCGTGACCATCAGTACGGCAGTCGAGCGTGCTGCCACGCGATCACCGTGCCCCTATTCTATAAGTATTTGAACATTTGTTTTCCCAGAGATGAGTTAAACTCCCGTAGTTTTTTTTTCCAAAGCGAATTTCATGATAGTTTTTTTTTTTTTTTTTTAAATCAAGCCATAGTGTTCCAATATTTTGGCAACAGTAGTGTTACACTGCTGAAGCCATCGAACTTAAAACTCAGTGCTTAGTACTTATACTTCATAATGTACGCCCTGTGGGTTAGTGAATGAATTCAATAACGTGGGCCAAAAAAAATATATTGAAGCTGTCGCATGGTCAACCTACGTTTGTTAAAGTTTATTCAACTCCAGACCAAATTCTAATTACGAATTACATCTCCGAGAAAACTTAACACAACCCTTAGATAGACATCAGGATAGAAACACCTTTTTTAAAAATTCCGTTTCCCGTCCGGAGTTCAGGCGACGTATGGGTTGCCTGAAGACATCCAGGAAAGCTAACACCTTATCGTCATTTAAAACTCTAATAAGAATAAAGGACTAAACACAAACCATTGGAAAGCGTAGGACGCAATAATCTTCTGTATAGAAGGAGCGTCTGTAACAGATAAGATGATAAGATAAGATAATTTAAAGGTGAAATGTTTGTCTGTTTTGATTGGAAATGAACGTATTCGTCATAGTTGGGACTCCTATTTCCTCTCATAATTAAGCTGTAAGTTTGTAAAGTTAAGAGAACAATGCCCGTGAGATTCTATGAGATGACAAAAATGAACAGAGCAGTGTCGTCTGCTGTAACAACGTTTCACCGTTCTTGGATTGTGCGGTGAAGGAAAGTCCGGTTGACCAGAACTATTTGAAGAGATATTAACACATGCGCACTGCAACCACACTGACCTTGACGGGGCTTTAAGGCCAACAATTTCGAAGCCAAATATTGAGTGAACATGTTAAGTCGCATTGTGAGTAAAGAAATACGGAAATTTTAACAACGGTTTCAAAATGGCCGTTTGACCAAGCCTCACATCTTGATACATTTCTGTGCAGTGTACGGTTTTATTTAATGTTTTAATTCTATTTCTTTGTTGATAAGAAAGTTATTATTTTTTTATATTCGTTTTAATGTGTATTTTTTGTCCGTGGAGGGAGGCCCTTTGCCGAAACGTTCACCGTTTTGTAACGTCCTGTCAGGCTAACCCTTACCCAGTTTACGTATTTAACATTTACTTATTAAGAAAGGTGAAGTCGCCGACAATTTCAGCTTTGGTTAATATGAGATCATCTTCCTATCTGTTACCCTTCTATGAGACAATCTTCCTGTCTGTTACCCCTCTATGAGACCAACTTCCTATCTGTTATTCTTCTATGAGACAATCTTCCTGTCTGTTACCCTTATATGAGACCATCTTCCTATCTGTTACCCTTATATGAGACCATCTTCCTATCTGTTACCCTTCTATGAGACCAACTTCCTATCTGTTACCCTTCTATGAGACCATCTTCCTATCTGTTACCCTTCTATGAGACCAACTTCCTATCTGTTACCCTTCTATGAGACCAACTTCCTATCTGTTACCCTTATATGAGACCATCTTCCTATCTGTTACCCTTCTATGAGACCAACTTCCTATCTGTTACCCTTCTTATGACTTATGACATAACGGCTTTTCCAGGCGGTAACATATTGTGACAATATGCTGCATATGTACGTGTTTTTTTTTTGTGACGTCCTTTAAAGAGCCCTCGTGTGGGGACCACAAGAGACCAACGAACACGAGACAATTTTGTGTTGAACTGGGAAGTGTATTTGCTCATACTCATAGCAACAACGGTGCGAAGTATATTCCCGTTGATTTCTGCGCACGTGTACCCTATGAGGCTGGGGGCCTTTCAAGACAAGGCACTTTCAGTGCAGATATATTGGCTGGATATTGTGTTCGCACTAATAATTTTAATAAGCTAAAAGTGTGCATGAATCATGAATGGAAATGTATGTTTCCACACATTTTCATTGCCAATTCATTTAACGTTTTTTTCCCTTTGCGTCCACGTGTATGAGAAAAGCTACATCCTATGATTCTACAGCGTTTTTTGCCAGACGTTATAAATGCCTTGGATAATTATACCATTTTAATGGTGTCATCGCCTGATTCACTTATTCCAATTAAAGTTTTTAATTGTAAGAGTTCTTTCGTAAAAAGTGTTTAAAATTATCCTGCATGCATTTTGTAGGATTTCATTGAGTACTGCTGTCACATGCCCACCTCTTGCCAACAGCTGAGATCATCCAATAGAAATTGTTCCTGTGAAGTGGAAAACGAGAGGGCAGCTGCGACGCGGATTTTATGACACGGAAAACACTCGAAATGATCCCCACCCTTGAGTTAACAAATGTACTGAATATACTTCAGGAATAACCTTGACCTATTTGACAAGTGACCTAGTATGAACGCAAAATGGCACGTGATTTTAGTCTAGTGAAATCAACTATTTTTATTTTGCGTATCAAACTCCAACTATATATATTTATAAATGTCATTATAACAATAGTGGCAATAGTAGATCTATATGTAGGAGTGTTTCCCCTCTAAGGTTCATTAGTACACGTGCTTATTTAAGGGGAAAAAAACACGTGTGCAAAGTTGCACAACATTTATTTTAAATTACAAAATTTTAAACCCCATAAACAGACATTGTACTTTTCTTCTCAAAATTTGCTGCGCGGTAATCCCTACATTGATCTTAGGACTCTCATTGTATTGCTGAAAAGAAAACCACATCTTCTCACGCAAGTTATTGAGGATATTCACTGGTATCCTGTTGTTGAACAAACCCCCCCCCCCACAAAATCCGCTTATCGACATGCGGCTACATAGGTGGATCCGCACTGGATTATTTCAGAGAATTGTTTTCAAAACATGTATATTTGAAAGAGCTGCGCTCCTCTTCACATTACCGTCCGATAGTTCCCAAATATGGAGGGACAGAGAGAAAAGTCTGAGGGATATGAACTTATGAAGCAACAGAAATAGTTGTCAAAGTCCTTAAAAGAATGTAACAACTAACATTTAAAAAAACAAACATTAAGCGATATCTAAAAATAACCTTCTCTTTTATTTAAACCTTATTTTGAAAATCAGGGTGCGGTGAGTGGTGAGCATGGTCGAAAAACATTGACACACCAAGTCATAAAATCAGGGTGCGGTGAGCATGGTCGAAAAACATTGACACACCAAGTCATAAAATCAGGGTGCGGTGAGTGGTGAGCATGGTCGAAAAACATTGACACATCAAGTCATAAAAGAAACAACTACAGTTATCAACAACAGGATTCTACAGCCAAGAGCCATGAGATGTGCCTACATTCTTTAAAAAAAAAAATTGTTGAGGGAAAAGTTGAATAGAAAAAATTTACAAATTGAATGGTTTTCGCAGAATTATAAGCTATTATTAAATTACTGTAACATTTGACAATTTTAATTCTATTCTTACGTTTGTCTGTTAGATAATTTTGTATTAAGGTGTCGTGTTTTTAAACATCTGACATATAATGAAGGGACATTATTATATTTGCTTAAGGCAAACATTCCTATTTCAGTAAGCGATGTTAATGGTCGAAATTGACGAGATGTCTCTGATGGCTCTCAGGGGTTATCACATTGACGTGACAACCCCCCTCCCCAACCGTATGAAAATAACTTATGTAAAATTAAGAGTCAAGAGGCAAAATAGCGGTTTAAAAAGAATTGTTATGGCCCTTTATATTTAAATGATATCTAAAAGTGTAAGATATTTGAACTCAGATAAATGTTTGATCCAGTGCTCGCTTCAGATAAAAAGATGGCGGTCAGACGGCAAGGGAGTTTGCAGATTTAAACTCCCATATGAAATGGCAAGAATTGGCTGTCTTGAAATTTTCTATTTAAATTTTAACATTTTAGAATGCACTTAATCTCATGTCTGAAGTTAGTTTTGTTAGTAAAACAATAAAATAAAAGCTAATAAAAATATTAGGCTAACTTAACTAAATCCCTGAGATAATTTTTTATTACAGTAGTTATTGAATTTGACTTGTTTGATCAGTTTTATGTCAGATGGCAGGTTAATGACGGGAATAAATTATTTGTGTAAAAATTACTCTTAAAGATAGCGATAATCGATTGCTTAAGTTATTTATACTTCATCCTCGAATCTTATTTCGGAATAAAACCATACGTTGTTTGAGACTAATGTATGTGGTTAAACACTGCAGTCACGGAGTTCAAACCGGCACCTGCATGAGATCCACTGGTTGGAATATCTGATTGAGAAAAGATCAAGTTTGTCCTGAAATTTTTGGAAATAGTGGGGAAAACATTTCGGGCAGTTTCACGATGTCGATTCGATGCGGATATAATTCGTGTATTTCGAGGAGCTGAGTGCAGTGGTGTCATCTGAGATGAAGTAATTTACTGTCAGTGGTGTCATCTGAGATGAAGTCATTTACTGTCAGTGGTGTCATCTGAGATGAAGTCATTTACTGTCAGTGGTGTCATATGGAATGAAGTCAGTTATTGTCAGTGGTGTCATCTGAGATGAAGTCAGTTACTGTCAGTGGTGTCATCTGAGATGAAGTCATTTACTGTCAGTGGTGTCATCTGAGATGAAGTCATTTACTGTCAGTGGTGTCATCTGAGATGAAGTCAGTTAGTGTCAGTAATGTCAGTGGTGTCATCTGAGATGAAGTCAGTTACTGTCAGTGGTGTCAGGGTGTCATCTGAGATGAAGTCAGTTACTGTCAGTGATGTCAGTGGTTTCATCTGAGATGAAGTCAGTTACTGTCAGTGGTGTCATATGGCATGAAGTCAGTTACTGTCAGTGGTGTCATATGGGATGAAGTCAGTTACTGTCACTGGTGTCATATGGGATGAAGTCAGTTACTGTCACTGGTGTCATATGGGATGAAGTCAGTTACTGTCAGTGGTGTCATATGGGATGAAGTCAGTTACTGTCAGTGGTGTCATCTGAGATGAAGTCAGTTACTGTCAGTGGTGTCATCTGAGCTGAAGTCAGTTACTGTCAGTGGTGTCAACTGAGATGAAGTCAGTTACTGTCAGTGGTGTCATATGGGATGAAGTCAGTTACTGTCAGTGGTGTCATCTGAGATGAAGTCAGTTACTGTCAGGGGTGTCATATGGGATGAAGTCAGTTACTGTCAGTGGTGTCATCTGAGATGAAGTCAGTTACTGTCAGGGGTGTCAGTAGTGTCATATGAGATGAAGTCAGTTACTGTCAGTGGTGTCATCTGAGATGAAGTCAGTTACTGTCAGTGGTGTCAGTGGTGTCATCTGAGATGAAGTCAGTTACTGTCAGTGGTGTCATCTGAGATGAAGTCAGTTACTGTCAGTGGTGTCATCTGATATGAAGTCAGTTACTGTCAGTGTCTGGTGTCAGTGGTGTCATCTAACATGAAATCAGTTACTGTCATTGGTATCAGTGTTGTCAACTGGACTAAAGTCATTTACTGTAAGAAGTGTCAACTGAACTAAAGTCAGTTATTGTCAGTGGTGTCAGTGGTGTCATCTGATATGAAGTCAGTTACTGTCAGTGGTTTCATCTGAGATGAAGTCAGTTACTGTCAGTGGTGTCAGTGGTGTCAGATGAGATGAAGTCAGTTACTGTCAGTGGTGTCAGTGGTGTCATCTGACATGAAGTCAGTTACTGTCATTGGTGTCAGTGTTGTCAACTGGACTAAAGTCAGTTACTGTCAGTGGTGTCAACTGGACTTAAGTCAGTTACTGTCAGTGGTGTCGTGTTATAAGGTTTATAATTAAAGCTTAAAATGCCATCTCAATACATCTTCTACTTTTGCCCAGAATGGGGGAGGACACGCTAAAATAAGTAATGAAAACACGAATCAGTATTTAAAAGCAAATTCCAAAAAAGAATTTCCGATGTTTTTTTATGGGAAATCATTCTAGATTACATTAAAGGTAATTTCAAATCGATAATTCTGAAACTAAACAAACATTTATATTGCGGTAGTCGAACGAAAATAGATTTTAAAAAAAAATCCAACATTATTCTAAATATTATTAGCTATCGATTGGCTTTTGTTTCAACCCAACAGATATTATGGTTGGCGAGAAATTGACAAAATACTGATATTTTGAAGAGTTTTTGTTATTTCCAGGAAATTCAGTAAATCTTTTCGGCATTATTTTGGGCCCTAGCACTATTTGGGACCTCCTCAACATATTTGCAAAAGACCCGAACCTCTATCCGTTATGGTACAGAAGGAGTTACTTGTGCAAGCTCGAGCAGACAGCACAGCCATTTCAATTATATAAGCGTAATTTTTCAACAAGGGAAATTGCCTTAAAAACCGCCACTATCTCATATTTTCTCTATGACTTCATATTCTCTCACTCTATATGACACCAATAATGAGTCAATATAATGCGCATCGTGTAACAATCTAACATAAGCATTCACAAAGCGGGAAAACCCCATTAACTATCATTCTAGATTACATTAAAAGTCATTTCAAATCTATAAATCTGAAACTAAAGAAAACAATTGCTATCTGCAAATAGATCTAGCAGCTAAATTTACATGAGTCAAACCAAAGAGAGATTTTTCAAAAATTCCTTCTCCAACATTGTTCTAAATATTAGCTATCGTTTGGGGTTTGTTTCAAGCCGAAAGATATAATGGTTGGCCGAAAATTGACAAAATCCAGTAAACCTTATCGGTATTATTTTTTTGACACTTGAACATCCTTGGGACTTCTTAACATATTTGCTAAAGACCCGAACCCTCAATCTGGTTTGGTTCAGTGGGAGTTGAATGATCAAGATCGAATAGACAGGACTGACATTTCAAATATATGGGAAATTGCGTTAAAAACACGCTCGATTTTTTTTAAAGGTGATAAATAGTTGTTGTTTTTTTAAAAATTTAAATGTTCTAAAAAGTGAGGACTTTTAGATCTTTTTTCATATTAATTTTAGTAACATTCAGATTAAAAATCTAATTTCAGGAATCAGTCTATAAAAGACTTACAAAATTTTAACAAGAAACTGTTTATACTGCATCAGGACATAAAAAACGTTCCCATTAAATAGGGGGGGGGGGTAAAAAAAACAACAACAAAGAA
>MUZC01000408.1:29879-34879 GCA_002072015.1 Radix auricularia | reverse complement strand
TTGTACATATGATTAACTAGCAATCACGGAACTATAATTGTATCTACCCCGAATGTGGGCCAAACATCGGCCGTCCTTGGACCGTAGTGGCACACATTGTGTGGCCTAGTTTTACACTTTAGGCCTACTTGCAGCTGGCGAACTTTGGGACTATCCCCCCTCCCCTCCTCCCCAACCGCACACGGAAGGACTTTCGTCCCAGTTAAAAGTTTGTATTACGGGTATTTGTTCTTAACATGGCATCGATTTCAAGAGTAGCGCCCCTGACTCATCATGGGCAGAGTAGCGCCCCTGACTCATCATGGGCAGAGTAGCGCCCCTGACTCATCATGGGCAGAGTAGCAGCCCCTGACTCATCATGGGGAGAGTAGCGCCCCTGACTCATCATGGGCAGAACCTCTACCCCCCTCTCCTTACACCCTCACAAACAACTTGGGCCATTGTTACCCAAAGTTTCCCACAGTAGCTTAATGTAAACAATTAGTTTCGAATGGCATTGACAAAGAAAAATAAAATTAATAAGGTGTGAGCAAATATTTGACAACTATTTTAAAAAACGACAAAATAAGATATCATCGCTCTTGGAAGAAAGCGAAAGATCAGGATCCATTGATTCATTACCTCGCTATAGGCCCAGCGAACATGACACAGCAGGTGGTCCTCAATCTAATAGAAAAATAAAATAATAAATTCTATGATTCCTATGCGAGGCCCCCACAAATCGGAGGCCCTATGCTGCTGCCTAGTTTGCCTATGCCTAAGGCCGGCCCTGTAAAACAGAGACAGACAACTTTGGACAGATCAAATAGGTCACCCTGGACAGATCAAATAGGTCACCCTGGACAGATCAAATAGGTCACCCTGGACAGATCAAATAGGTCACCCTGTATATAGAATGAGCACCGCCATGACCTGGACTCTAGACTCAGTTTGAGATTTAATCATCTGGGATTTCGTTGTTTATTTACTAGTCATTTGGGTTTCCCTGACACCGCAGTAAACAAAGTAGACGTACTTAGTATGTCAACCTAGTAGAAAGTGATGGCAACCAGCCAATAGATAGTTTAGTTATTCTAAACTCTCATTATTATAGTGTAGGTTTTTACAAACAAACTGTTCGTGGGCAAGGTTTTATTTAAAAGTTTCTGTGATGCTGCGATGACCGGCTATAGGGCTAAAACTATGTTGACAAGTTTTTGTAAATAAAAACAAGAGGTACACCAAGCATCATTTAACCCGCCAAAAATTGCGTCGAGAAATAACCACCAAAACAACAGAGGCCGCCATGCGGCCTAAAACTCACATCTACCGCGCTCTTTATTTCCACGCCTCTGAAGTCAAGATCTTATTGATAACCCGCTGCAAACCGCAAATATATTACGTTTAGTCAAAAATGAGTATGATATTTTTCAAAAATCATAACAATTCATTAGTAATAATAATAATAATAACGACTTTACACTGAATTCTCTTTTTTATTTTTAAGAAACGCTAATATAGTTTTACAAAAAAATTAGGGCTGTGGAATTTAAAGATTAAATAATCGATTAATCGTTAAATTTGTAATCGATTAATCGTTAAATTTGTAATCGATTTAAATTAATTTGATTGATTATAATAATTCTATTAAAATTTATTTTAAAAAATATAATTTGTGTATATTTGTATATTTTTTTAAGCTTACATACTCTTCCCTTGTATTATTATTATTTATTTAGACATTCCTACATAACAAAAGGTTTTTCTTCCATATTCCCTGCATAGCAGAACGAATTTGATGTGTTACGTCACAAATTTGGAAGCCATGGAATAACCGCGACTTAACCTATTTCGCGGAATAGTGAATCGTGACATAAAGGGATCTATATATGCGTTATAAAAATAAAATTAACGGAAATCAATCGATTAATCGATAACAAATTTTCCCGATTAATCGAACACATTTTTAAAATCAGTGCTAGCCCTAAAAATTGCTGGTCTATTCATCGTAGAGTTAACTTGCCAGATAGATATGCATTCTTAACGTTAATGTATTTTTGACAAAGTTGATTTTATATGTACAATAAACAAACATTATTTGTAGAAAGTTAACCGTGTTGACACACCTTAATGTAGGTTTTGAGACCTGCTTATTAATTAACTCCTTTATCTATATCACTGGTGCTCTTTGAAACATGGTGCTGTGATTTGTGAAGCTATGCGGTTTGTCTAATAAAAAATATACCGAGTATTCGTCTTTCAAATCCATGTGATTGGAAAAGATATCGCCACCATACTTTTTTTTCTTTCTCGTGCTTTGCATACTTATTACTTTTCGGTCAATCACTATATCACCCAAAATCACTTTCTACTAACTTCGGAGGTTTGATAAACCGAAGTCGCGGGCCGATTGTGGCCCACGGGGCGTAGTTTGCCGAGCCTCAGCTAAAATTTCAAATGATGAAATACTGAAGATGAACATCTATTTTTAACTTTGGCAACGTACTCTCGTACCATACTCCAGTGTTATGGACCCACACCTGGTAGAATCAGAGGCGTAGCCAGAGAGATTGGACCGCTGTGAAACAATTTAACTTCCCTATCCCCATTATCAAAACATTGTAATGCTTTTTTTTCCCAACAAAAAACAGACATATACACATCGAATATACACCTTTTGTCTCTGTTTTTTTTCCCGATGACGTCTGTCACACTGACCCTTATCTTCGCCACTGTCAAGTACCGGATGTTGATGAGCCACGATTGGGATCGTCTCATTGACGCGAACTTTTCGCGCCGCGCGTATATTGCATGCGTGGTTTGTACGAGTGCTTGCCCATTGTCACCGCCTTGCGGGGCGAGCGAAGCATTCGTCTCGCCGATGGAGAGGTACTTCTAGACGTCAACCAATCAGATCGAGCCCAACTGCGCACGTGCGTTTCCGCCTTGAGATATTTTGCGTTCCAGTTATGTGGGCCACCCTGCATGAGCTACGTCAGACCGTCAACGCTACTCTTAGGGGTAAGTACATTTTAGTTTTTTAGTGCCAAGTTATTGGGGACATAAGGGTGAACTTTGACGTTGACTAGATCGTCCCTGTCGTGTGGTGACTCGCTCGTTTGGCTCACCACCCCCACCCTTTCAGTTCCTAACGCGTGGAAACCATTACAGTTGAAACTTCGCTCTGTGTTTGTGTATGGGTTGAACTTCTGTGGATTACCTTGGCCCAGGAGTTAATTGAGTATTACTGTCAATGGATTTATTACATCTACTTGGCAGTGGCGTAACGACGAGGCAGGGGGTGGGGTAACTGGGGCGCCAAAATGAGGCTTACAACGTTACACTGTAGTAAGCGAACAAAAGTAAGATAATAATTAAACAAAGTGGCGCCCATTTTATAGTTTGTCCTGGGACCTAAAGCGGGTAAGGCTTATGAGAAGTGCTCATTTATCGTTAAACGAAAATAAGGAATGGATTTTGAGGATGAACTAAACCTGTGTGTGAAAAGGGGGGGGGGCTGTGTATGAAAGCTTGTAATGTTTCCGGGGGCTGTAAGGGGGCAGGACGTGGGTACATGTGAAAATCTCTGGGGGCGGGAGAACTATTTTATAACAGTGTATTCATTGTATAAATCTGTGTACTTGGTCTCGAAGTTCATTGTCTCTTTCTTTTAGAGATAGCCTTATCTAAACAGTCGTAACAATCTTAGCTCTTTCCTTTCTTGGAATCAACTCCCCCCCCCCCCCCCCCCTTTTTTTAAAAAAAACNACCCCCCCCCCCCCCCACTCCATTTTTTAAAAAAGACGCTTGCCATTAAATCCTTCAATCGCACCACGTTTTATTCCCTATACTCAAAAACTCTCGCGTGACAATATAATCAACGCCCCTTGAATTCTTCCCCACTTAGACACTCGGTTTGGCAGACGACATGCAAGGGCCCGTAAGCCTGGGCAATGTGCAGACCCCCGTGTGCCTAAGCTGGCCCGTATGATTAGTCAAACAAAAGTCAATTGTCCTGGGACCGTGTGCTATCTGTCCGGCGACTGTTTTGTTATTGAAGCACCACTGGGATAATTGTGTCTGGTTCATTGGTGGTACAGTACATACCTATGTCACAAATTTTGCATTACGTAGGGCTGTCTGTCAAAAGTCTTATCTGTCACAATCCTTGTCTGTCACAATCCTTGTCTGTCACATTACCTGGTCTATCACAATCCTTGTCTGTCACATTACCTGGTCTATCACAATCCTTATCTGTCACAATCCTTGTCTGTCACATTACCTGGTCTATCACAATCCTTGTCTGTCACAATCCTTGTCTGTCACATTACCTGGTCTATCATAATCCTTGTCTGTCACAATCCTTGTCTGTCACATTACCTGGTCTATCACAATCCTTATCTGTCACAATCCTTGTCTGTCACATTACCTGGTCTATCACAATCCTTATCTGTCACAATCCTTGTCTGTCACATTACCTGGTCTATCACAATCCTTGTCTGTCACATTACCTGGTCTATCACAATCCTTGTCTGTCACAATCCTTGTCTGTCACAATCCTTGTCTGTCACAATCCTTGTCTGTCACATTACCTGGTCTATCACAATCCTTGTCTGTCACAATCCTTGTCTGTCACAATCCTTGTCTGTCAAAAGTCTTATCTGTCACAATCCTTGTCTGTCACAATCCTTGTCTGTCACAATCCTTGTCAGTCACATTACCTGGTCTATCACAATCCTTGTCTGTCACAATCCTTGTCTGTCAAATTCCTCGTCTGTCAAAATCCTTGTCTGTCACATTCCTTGTCTGTCACAATCCTTGTCTGCCATAATCCTTGTCTGTCACAATCCTTGTCTGTCACAATCCTTGTATGTCACAATGCTTGTCTGTCACAATCCTTGTCTGTCACATTACCTGGTCTATCACAATCCTTGTCTGTCACAATCCTTGTCTGTCATAATCCTTGTCTGTCACAATCCTTGTCTGTCACAATCCTTGTCTGTCACAATCCTTGTCTGTAA
>MUZC01000408.1:15628-28502 GCA_002072015.1 Radix auricularia | reverse complement strand
CATAATCCTTGTCTGTCACAATCCTTGTCTGTCACAATCCTTGTCTGTCACAATCCTTGTCTGTCACAATCCTTGTCTGTCACAATCCTTGTCTGTCACAATCCTTGTCTGTCACAATCCTTGTCTGTCACAATCCTTGTCTGTCTTAATCCTTGTCTGCCATAATCCTTGTCTGTCACAATCCTTGTCTGTCACAATCCTTGTCTGTCATAATCCTTGTCTGTCACAATCCTTGTCTGTCAAATTCCTTGTCTGTCAAATTCCTTGTCTGTCACAATCCTTGTCTGCCATAACACATCTCTGTCACAGTCCTTGTATGTCAAAATACTTTTGTCTGTTATACTTCTTGTTTGTCATATCCCACATCTTTTCTTGGAAGAATTCGGGTGTGGAATGGGTTGACAAAAGAAACCGGAGAAGCTAACACTGTATCATCATTTAAAACTCTTATAAGAATGCGGGACTAAACACAAACCGTATATAAACGTAGGACGCAATAATCTTCTGTATAGAAGGAGCGTCTGTAACAGATAAGATAAGATAAGACAGTTGGACGTAACTTATTCGTGGTTTGGGGCACAACTAATTATCAGTATCAGAACCCCTGAGAGCGTCACATCACCTAATTACTATGTCGGGTGCCCATGTTTCTGCATGCACTAATTCAATTAATTGTTTTAATTAAGTAGAGATAACTCCAAATCCATATCACTAGCCAGGAAAAAGTAACTCTTATTAATTGTATTGTTTATCTTATCTGTTACAGACGCTCATTCTGTACAGAATATTATTGCGTCCTACGCTTGTTTAGTCGAGCAAATGACGGATCTCTCAAATATCTTTTTTTATGTCTCTATCTAGTTTTATAATTCTATTGCTCAAGATAAGCTGTTTAGTGACATATTTATGTCCCTTATATTTGACCAAATGGTCGTAAAACTAAATCTTGAACTCAAACCACTTCAAGTACAAGTTACACCAAGTGCGTTCATTTAAACTAAAATTTTGTCATTGTGGTTGGTTGAAAGGGTTCAAAGTGATTTGTTGCATTTCATACAGTGTCCTACACCTTTCCGTGGTCAAATTACACAATTAAAAAACTAGATTAATAATAATTAAGGCGCATTTCTATACGTGGTTCTATGTATCGGTTGGTGAGAGCTGTGTATTCTAGAGAAAGACAATTTCTGTAAGTGATAGCTAATTGTTCAGGTAAGCGTTCAGGTAAATGTTCATAAATGCAAAGGAATTATATTTTTTTCACGTGACAAGACTGACCTTTGACACGCCGATGATTGACATATGTGATTGTCGTTCCTCATGTTTATTGTAAATGGTCAAATGACAATTGCTCACGTTAATTTTGATTTTCCCTTCCTAGTAAGTATGCAATGAAAATCTTTGAAACTCACAATCAGCGATAAGTCTGTTGTTCGTCCATGGAATGAAATAAATGGATTTACGACGGCAAGATGGTCTTGATAAACGTCGGACAGTCTTTGACCGGTTCAATTATATGAGCTTAAGTCATCTGGTGTTGAAGCTTTTATTCTTGGTAAACTTGTTGTTTTTTTAGTATGTGAGTTCAATGTGTGCAGATAAAATCAATAGTTGGATGTGTGCATCAATCATCAGAAGACTCGCTTCCTTTGATTTGTTCGAACTGCTGTTACTGTAACTGTGAGCGGAGTTGTGTCGTGTACTGTATATGATGTTTTGTTTCAATGTGTTTAGTGATGGGGTGTGCTGTTTGAACATGTTTGGTGATGGGGTGTGCTGTTTGAACGTGTTTGGTGATGGGGTGTGTTGTTTGAACGTGTTTGGTGATGGTGTGTGCTGTTTGAACGTGTTTGGTGATTGGGTGTGTTGTTTGAACGTGTTTGGTGATGGGGTGTGTTGTTTGAACGTTTTTGGTGATGGGGTGAGTTGTTTCAACAAATGAGGTAATGTGATGTCTTGATTCAGCACTTGATTCCCTTATTTCATGGAGGACGAGGATTGAAATGTTAAGTGCGTTACACATTGCTGCTACTGGAGCATGCAGACAAAAACACATCTCCGGTATTTGAAAAGATTCTGACCTTCATGGCAACTGAGCACAGATAGACATGATTAGAATCTGGTATCATCGGGAAATATGACACCTTAAACCTAACCTAAATCTTTTGTCGTGCTGCACCTCAAACTGTCTCCATAAGTCTGAAGCATATCAAGTGTACTGACTTTTCCTGCCTCTCCCGCTCCTACTTCAATTGATGCGGGGAATGTGTCTTTTACGTTTGTAAGATGGGTCAGTCAAGGTCAGTCGCCTATTACGTGACCGTAGGGTGAACAAATGTCCCTGGGCGCCGAGGTGCAGGGGCGCCAAAATGAGGCTCACGGCGTTACCTTATCTATATATATAATATATTATAAGTGAACAAAGGTAATAATAAGGGGGACGGGGGTCAATTTTATTGTTTGTCCCCGGGCGCAAGGTACCCAATAGCTACGTGTCAAAGAGAGTCTGTAATGTTCGTTGTCCAGTGAATGGTTGAAACAATTTACTTTAAGAGTGCCATGACCTCAAGTCTCACGTGCCATGACCTCAAGTCTCACGTGACATGACCTCAAGTCTCAGGTGCCATGACCTCAAGTCTCACGTGCCATGACCTCAAGTCTCAGGTGCCATGACCTCAAGTCTCACGTGCCATGACCTCAAGTCTCACGACTACATTCAAACTGTCACCACTCAGTGCATATTCGTAACACGGTAAAATCAACGAGCTAGTAGTGGATAGGTTTATTTACAGAAAAAAATGCTTTTATTTCGTTCTTTACTTGTTAGATCTACTGTGACAGCACATACTTGGTAGAACCCTGAAAGAAAAAAGGCATTTTAATGTTTTCTTTAAATAAAGTTATTATGACCTTTTATAATGTATTTGAGACACTCAGTAATGTATCATTAAGTTTGATAACAAAAGGACAAAGCAGTTATTTTCATTCGACTTTGAGTTAAGATTGTCCTATCTTATCTGTTGCTGACGCTCCTGTTATAGAGATTTTAGCTTCCTACGGTTGTGGCCCAGAAACAAATGCTTGGAGTGATTCCAGGAAATTGTGGAGGAGTGGTTTTTGGTGACGTCATATGAACCAATATATACACATGCCCTCCTATGCCTATAGTAACACTATTTTAAAAATATTAACTACAGTGGGTTGATTCTCTATAAAGAATGTCAACTTGTAGGGCAGCAAAAACAGAAACTCGGAGACCGACGGACCAACAGACCGACAGACCAACAGACCGACAGACAAAAGCGGTTGAGAAAGATTTACAACTTTTTGGGCTCCGTGTATGAATGAAGTTGAAAGGTCATGGATCGATTTTAATGGAATAATCTGAATGAGCTGGGCAGGGCCCTAAATGGGTTTTAGCATCGAAGATGATTATGAGTCGAACATGAAGTTATCTTTGATTAATTCAAAGGAACTTATTGTGGTCACATGGGTATCACGTGTCGGAATAGGAAAACTGTTATGTTAACCTGAATAGCTCTTATAGGCCAATGGTGTCAAGAGTACGGTTTATTTTCTATTTTAGGGCTTATAACTTTTGAAAAAAAAAACTTTTCAACCCACCATGTGGACCTTGGTTCCGCTTGACTGTAACGAAGAACCATCGGGACTTCCATTGTTAGTCTGCAGGCCGTCGCCAAATCAATGTTTGCTTTGGCTGTTTGAAACGTTGAAAAGAGATTTTGCTTGGTGTACGACTGATTGGACAATATTGTCGGTCTGCAATGGGTTAACACAACTTGCAACGGAAGGAAAGCGGTTAAACAAACGTTAGCAGTTGTGTGGAAATTAGGAAAAGGGAAGAAATGTCAGTCTGGAGATATTGTATACATTTTTTAAAAAAAATGTCACAAAAAATAGTTTAAAACTGTTAAAAGAGAATAAAAAAATCCCAGACATAAAAAAAAACAAACAACAGACCATGATTGGGTAATTGAACAAATGAGTCGCATTAGATTGGACGGAACTGTCACAACATATGTGAACAAAACAAATTCATATATATGTAAACAACGATAGTGGCATGAACATAAACATTCGTTGTTAATAGAAGAACAGTTTTTGTGTGTTAGATTGAACATATATATATACGTCCTTGAACAACAGTAGTAGAGAAGATCCCTCAATCAGTACAGATATATATATACGCCCTTGAACAACAGTAGTAGAGAAGATCCCTCAATCAGTACAGATATATATATATACGTCCTTGAACAACAGTAGTAGAGAAGATCCCTCAATCAGTACAGATATATATATACGTCCTTGAACAACAGTAGTAGAGAAGATCCCTCAATCAGTACAGATATATATATATACGTCCTTGAACAACAGTAGTAGAGAAGATCCCTCAATCAGTACAAATATATATATATATACGTCCTTGAACAACAGTAGTAGAGAAGATCCCTCAATCAGTACAGATATATATATATACGCCCTTAAACTTAAACAACAATTGAATTGGGCATTATTAACCACTCAAAGATCGGCAAGTAAAGAGTAGGGTCTTTTTGTGACATTCTTCAATTCAACAGATATGACGGTATCTAGTATCGTGATCAATTGAGACTCATTGTCTTGGAAGTCGCACTGGTTCTAAATCACGTGTCAAGGTCATCACATTGACAAAGAAAACAAAAAGAGAGACACGCCCATTTTTAGTTTAACTGACGCGCCAAGTTGAACTGTGGACAAGCGTCGGTCCTAAATTGGCTTCTCTTTTTATAATGGAAGAAAACAACTGATAACGGAAATCACAAAACATTTTACAACTGATAACGGAAATCACAATACATTTTACAGCAACTTTTTATTTTAAAAATATTTTTTTTTAAAAAAATGTTGCTTCATTTGACATGTGCGAAGCGTTTCATTTTTAAAAACGTTGAAAAATTGCAATTTGTGGGTCATTTAAATCTTATCTGTAAGTTTCTGTTCTTTTTAAGGCACGGTATTCCTAATGTGACCGCCTGGCCCAAGTTTATAGTTAGTCAAGGCCGTACCACATTTATTTTGTGACTGTCTGGCCCAAGTTTATAGTTAGTCAAGCCGTACCATTTTTATTTTATGACTGTCATCTGGCCCAAGTTTATAGCTAGTCAAGGCCGTACCAAATTTATTGTGTGACTGTCTGGCCCAAGTTTATAGTTAGTCATCAACAAATGAGGTAATGTGATGTCTTGATTCAGCACTTGATTCCCTNCCACATTTATTGTGTTACTGTCTGGCCCAAGTTTATAGTTAGTCAAGGCCGTACCACATTTATTGTGTGACTGTCTGGCCCAAGTTTATAGTTAGTCAAGGCCGTACCACATTTATTGTGTGACTGTCTGGCCCAAGTTTATAGTTAGTCAAGGCCGTACCACATTTAGTGCACTCTTCAAGCGGAACTGATTTATGGGAAGCCTGAGACTGGTGACAATGTAGCGGGGATCATTTCAAAATGTCAAAGACATGCACCTGGCATATGACATACTAACGTTATGTGGCAGTAAAGGATCGGAAAAATCCGGGTAGGATAGAGTAAAAAGTAAGTAGATAGATCTATGCATCGTTAAAAAAATTCTTTTAAAAGGACAGGCTTTTATTTACATATAGAAAGTGCACTTAAAATGCTCATCTTGTATTATCATGTCAATGTAGTTTTAGTTTTGTATTACTGATCTGTTAAGAACACGGGGAATCTGGTCAGCGATGGATTGGCTGAATTCTGGTGGGACGTGGATGCAAATAATAGCAGACGGATTAATATGTTATACAAAGATAAACTTTTAAAATGCATTAATTTAAGTACGGTTCTTTCGATCGATCTGAAATTTTGATACAATGCATTTTTTTCCAAGATCTATCTGTGGTAAAATTTTGAGATCTCTAGGACAATGAGAAGTGGTTTAATTTTACGTTACAAGATTTGACGGATGGACGGACGGATACATTACAACATACAGAGTGACTTTAATAAAAGAGTGTAAAAAGATGTATTAAATCAAGTATTCTTCCAATTACTGTTAGTCGAGGCTGATTATTTTTGTTCTTGGTTCTGATGTTCATCAAATAGACTGAGAGTGAATCGAATGTTAGATAATTACGTTATCTCTCTACTTGGCTTCCACTACACTTTACACAACAAGACGTGACGTTCAACATAACTCGGTAGAATGTCAATAAAAGGACCATAACTCATGACAATGCATTGACTCGTTGGCCTTTGGAGATCTGAGAAAAGATTGTAACTGAAGCGACTCCATTTTGGTGACGGTTCACAATAGGCAATGTATATCTAGGAACATAATGGTGTAACCCTTCCCTTAACACTGTGATTTATTACAGACAGCAAAGTGACTTAATTATACCAGAGGTTCTTATTATTAATTAAGCAAAACTTGGGCTGTAAGAACTGCACTTTGATTACCTAAAGGGACTTGGCATCCAGCAACAATAATTCTGAGACTTAAGTTTGAGAACCTCTGTGGTAATGGAGCTGTGCAGGTGACAGTGGATATTTATATGGAGCTGGGCAGATGACAGTGGATATTTATTATATTTCAGGGTAAAGATTTTTTAAAAATCTGTTATGAGGAACTTCATCGTGGTTCATCGGTGAAGCAGTTTAGAGTGACCGCGCGGCAAATTTAGCAAAACATTGCACTAAAAACGATTTTTTTTTTTTACTGTGCACAAGGACCATTGGTTGTCAGCTGTGCTTTTTTTTTCGTATCTTAAATTTTGTTCATATCCTGGTACGAAAAATTCTTCCAGTTACCTTTCTTGGATCCCTCGTATCTTAATGCTTTCGTATCTTGAGGTACCGCTGTATATAAATTACGGCGAAAATCTGGGAAGGTGCTAAGAATACCCTTGTGCGCACAGATTTGACGTAGCACTGATTTGATCAATTCCGTCTTCATTCGTCATGGTTTTTTTTAAATATTATTTTTCATGCTGTTTTGTTTTTGTTATTTCCAAAAAAAATATTTTTATTCTTGTTGGGGAATTATGTCTGACGACGTCTTGTACCTACTAATTTTGTCTCTCGTTTGTGTGTGTGTGTGTGGGGTGGGGGGGGAGGGAGGTATATTCCTTTTGGCAACCTTTCGTTATTTCCTTGTGATAATATTGTACAGGCGGATCTGTCACATTGAACTCGTCTCATACGAATCTAAGGGCAACCTTTCAAAAGTGATCAAGAAGCATGAAGTGCTCGTTATAGTGTAGGGATTTGAGGGGGCGGGGCGGGGCTGGGCGGGGGAGTTCTTTCTCGACATGTTTATTTTTCTTAACAGAAGTGCACAATTTGGAAAAGAAAAAAACAAAACTACATGACTTTTTTAAAAAGTGGTTGTGGCGGAAAGGTTATATAACCTCTACCCCCCCCCTTTCACTCCAGATGGCACAGTAACTCTTTTACAATAGATAAAAAAAGCCGTACGTCAATGTGATCTTTAGTTTTAACTACATAAAGATATCAGATTCTCCAAGCAGAAATAAAATGACTCTGACAGTTTAAAATATTCAACATCTCGGTGGTAGTAGTATCGATTCTAAGTTAGAAATATGAAACTCCCCTGCTGCAGAGTATATTCGGCTCCACTCCTACTGATGATTATTGACACCCCTCCTACTGATGATTATTGACACCCCTCCTATTGATGATTATTGACACCCCTCCTACTGATGATTATTGACACCCCTCCTACTGATGATTACTGACACCCCTCCTACTGAGGGTTATTGACACCCCTCCTACTGATGATTATTGACACCCCTCCTACTAAGAATTATTGACACCCCTCCTACTGATGTTTATTGACACCCCTCCTATTGATGCTTATTGACACCCCCCCTACTGATGATTATTGATACCCCTCCTGCTGATGATTATTGACACCCCTCCTGCTGATGATTATTGACACCCCTCCTGCTGATGATTATTGACACCCCTCCTACTGAGGATTATTGACACCCCCCCTACTGATGATTATTGACACCCCTCCTGCTGATGATTATTGACACCCCTCCTACTGATGATTATTGACACCCCTCCTACTGAGGATTATTGACACCCCCCCTACTGATGATTATTGACACCCCTCCTGCTGATGATTATTGACACCCCTCCTACTGATGATTATTGACACCCTTCCTACTGATGATTATTGACACCCCTCCTGCTGATGATTATTGACACCCCTCCTGCTGAGGATTATTGACACCCTTCCTACTGATGATTATTGACACCCCTCCTACTGATGATTATTGACACCCCTCCTACTGTTGATTATTGACACCCCTCCTAGTGCTGATTATTGACACCCCTCCTACTGTTGATTATTGACACCCCTCCTACTGAGGATTATTGACACCCCTCCTACTGATGATTATTGAAACCCCTCCTACTAAGGATTATCACCTTCCCTCCTGCCTCCTACTGATGATTTTTGACTCAGCTACTGGTGAGGGTTAAAACCATTATTCGTCTGTTCGGGATATTGAATAAATTCTTTGTCAGAGATAAAATAATAAAATCCCAAAAACAAAACCGCCGAAGTCCTTTCCCCCATCAAACACAATAGATTTGAATATTTCAGTCAAACCAAAATTGTGTACACACAATTTGATTGTAAATTATTCTTCCAATACAATTTAGTTGTGCTAAAACTTCCTTATCCCTTCTTCCCGAAACATTTCTCCAAATATTCACATCCCTAAGGAGAGCCATTGTCCCATGTTTTGGTATTGGCATTTCATCATGTTTCTTCGAGTCAGCATAGCTTATACTTCCCTGTCTATTTCAAATTTTCAATCCAAGAATTATGATACTAAACTTACTTTTTATAATACATATAAGTGATATTAAGTTTATTTTATGTTCACAGTTATACGTTTCCCGTAAAATTCCCCGCAGTTTATGTCATGTGACAATTCAAATATTAATTTCAACAAATTGCTTTATTTGGGGGCCGTCTATAAAGTACGTCACGCTATTTTTTTACCATTTATATAATAAACATCATTTACCTGCTACCTTTTCATTTACAATGGGTGAGGTCAACTTTTATAGAATCTCCCAGTTATGCATTCTATTGACACAGGATAAGAAGTAGATTAGCGAAACTTGACCTCAACCAGTGATTAAATAATAAAAATGGAAACATAACCATGTGACTTTAAAAAAAGGACCAGATTGACAAATAATGAGAGCAGCTCTTGTGCTATATTCAACATGTTTATAATCGGCCTGTGAATTATGTTTACTTAAAAAATTGTTCACTAAACATCATTAATCCGTGGTGAAGTGAAGTGTTCATCCATAGTTTTTAAGTTTATGATAATAATTATTATATTATACACATATTACCTCTGACTCCTACATATTTTGTATTATAAAACAAATTCCAAATATCTTGAACAGTGATATAATTATGCAACAAAGAAATAATAACACTTTCGGTAAGGCTACACATAAAACAAGGCTTCGCAACTAGCACTCCTAACTAGCATGAGGAATTGTGAACACATTAAAAAGATACGGATTTCATGCTTCATTGACATAGAATTAATTCGAGTTTTTCACAAAATTTTGTAACATTATTTTTAAAGCTATTAAATTTTACTAAAAAAATTAATTAGAAATAAAATTAAAAATATATACAAATGTGACGTCACACTTGGCCTGACCCCCCTCCCCCTGTCACAAACTGTCACACTTTCTTACACCCCCACTCCCTTTGGAGCGTAACGTACTTAATGTATTTTCACTTGCGGAAAAACGTCCATAAAAACACGTGGTAGATGTGGCGTAGTTAGAATTAATGGCGCCCTATTTAGGTTAAGCTCCCCCCCCACTCCCACTTGGCCTAAAATGACCACCTTCTATTTCAGAACAAATACACCCCCTCCGGGTGGGCATCAGTTCTCCTCCACACCCACTTCTTAGGGCACTTCTTGAAAATCCCAGAATGACATGTCACCATTTTTATGACAGAGCCCATGTACGTTAGCGACTGATCCCATGCATGTCTGTCACAGAGTTCATACATGTTTGTGACAGTGACCATACGTGTTTGTGACAGTGACCATACACATTTGTGACAGAGACCATACGTGTTTGTGACAGTGACCATACACATTTGTGACAGAGACCATACGTGTTTGTGACAGTGACCATGTACGTTAGCGACTGATCCCATACATGTCTGTCACAGAGTTCATACATGTTTGTGACAGTGACCATACACATTTGTGACAGAGTTCATACATGTTTGTAACCGAGCCCATACACATTTGTGACAGAGACCATACATGTTTGTGACAGAGACCATACATGCTTGTGAATGATCCTATACATGTTTGTGACAGAGCTCATATATTGTTTTGCGAATGCCCATACATTTTTGCGATAGAGCCCATAGATTTTTGTAACAGGTAAATCGGCGGTTTCCTACCTTCACCCCCGCCTCACCCGCTACACACCACAAAAGTACCCAGAATAACGTATTTGAAATTAATAATGCCACAATCATCGTCTGACAGTATATTTGAGTTGTTTAAAATACAAAGAAAGTATCGCTGCTTTGAATTCTATTGTGCGCGGTTCACCACGTGTAAACATCTTGGTGCGTTCAGTCAACACCGCTAGGAACCGATACGGTGCTTTTAAGGAAGGGCCCGTTCAACACGCCACTTGGCGGGACTTTCCGTAGGGGATTTCTTGGCGAAATTTGCCCGTAAAAAAATTCCTTTACTCTGGTTATATCTGTCGCCTTGCACTTGTTAGTTGTTCAAATCAATGGAGATCGGCGTGGAGTGTTGGGAGCAACGCAGCAAACGGTCGATCATTGACGGGATATAGATAAGAGAATCGCCATGTGATAACAAGACTACCCGCAAGGTGTGATATCAAATTATCTTTAGGAAGTTGATTGTTTTTAAATCCTTTATATTAACTCGGGGTGTCTGCCTGATTGCTTGAATGCTGAAAAAAAACTTTGGATCGATCGAATTTACTTTAATTAAATTAATGAATTTTAATATTATCTTTATTTATCTCTATGTATCATGTTAATTTTATTGCTAAGAGTATCGCGGTGCGTATTATATTGAACGACCTTTTTAATACTTTCCTGTTGCGCTGTGCGGTGCGTATTATATTTACGATAGTCTTGTAAAATATTTTCCCCATCTGTAAATGTAAATGCTATAACTTTGGTCATCTGTCTCACGGTGCGCACTTTGTTAAACATGTTTTTATAACCCTTTTCTCGTGATCGAATCAGCTGAAATTTAGCAGGCAGACTAGAAGTTTTAAAAAAAATAAATAAATCCTTTATATATTTAAGACATACCTAAAATTTATGAATTTTCGATTGCTGTGCGATGTGTATTATAATAAATATTCTTTGATTTATGTCTCGTAGATAAAGGATTTATAGTCAAAAACATGTTTTTTTACGTGCTTTTTAAAATAAAATAAAATTAAAGATTGTTTAATTCTCGCGTGAGATATTTTTTAAAAAAAAGAACTGTTTTGAAATAATGTTTTGCTCTTACTAGAAGCCCCAAAATCAATGTATTGATCTTTCTTGCACCTATTGATATGAATTTAAAAAGTCTGAAGACGTTTCCTTTGATGAGGACTCTACACGAGTACTATATGAGTACTTTATGCGAAGACTGCACAGCGAGAGTATCAGAAACTGGGAAGTCGCAGTGGCGGCGTTAGGTAAGCGCGGGGCCAGAGTACTAGTAAAAATCGCTAAGCACCAGTATGCTGTGGTATTTAAAAATATGAAATATCTTGATTATTGTGTAATTTTAATACCGCGTGTCACCTTTTTATTAAATTATTACAAGTTCATTATTTTCTCTGGTCTATAAACAACGGTTTATAAAGGGGATTGGCTGAATGGTACATCTGACCTATTTTCCGCTAACGGTGTAATGCTTTCAAAGACGTCTAGAGCTACGCTACGGAATTTGACCTTCAAAAAGGATTACAAGAGTGCCTCTTTCGTTTCTTTACAATCGTTTCCAGCATACGTTCTACCATCCACTCTTTGGTTCTACATGTATAGGCTATTAACCAGGACGAGACATGTTCAGGACCGAAACGCGGGGCCTACCTAAGCGCGGGGCCTGGGGCAGTCGCCCCAGTTGCCACCCTCAAACGCCGCTCCTGGGAAGTCGTAAGGTATAATTATTGAAAGTATGTTTAATGGTAAAATGATTGGTGGCAAAATGATCGATGGATGGTACAGTGATTGATGGATGGTACAGTGATTGATGGATGGTACAGTGATTGATAGATGGTACAGTGATTGATGGATGGTACAGTGATTGATTGTAAATGGGCTACTGCTCCGGTAGTTACTTTGAGTGAGGTATTGGGACACAAATGTCACGTTAAACAGTGAGACATGACATCAAATAATCTTCTTGCGCCTTCTCAAAGCCAACGTGACGTGATCCAGCAGTGACATCATTGCTGTTGACCTTACTGTAGTCGCAGTGGCGTAGCTAGAGCTTTTGCCGCCCGGGGCGGTCTCCAATATGCCGCCCTTTTAGGGGCCGCCCATAAATGACGTCACGCACCGGGGGGGGGGGTCACACATTTCATGTCATTCAAAACGCGCAACTTTATATAAATATATGATTACCCAAACTTTATTCAATGACGATTTACGTGGTTTCACGCGTGTTAAGATGTTAGAGTGAAACCTTAAACTAAAAACATATTTAAATGACCAAACAAACAAAAATATGATTTTAAACATGCTCGTTTTCAAATACAAAATACCGCTTGTATGGGGGG
>MUZC01000408.1:0-15622 GCA_002072015.1 Radix auricularia | reverse complement strand
GGGGGGACTTTGTCACGTCACATTGAGGAATGGTCAAAGTTTTCGTTTCGTGACGCCATGTGACGAGGGGCAGGGGGTGAACAATCAGCCGAAATCACGTAACGTCTTTTATGAACTGCCTCATAATTAAGTTAATCATATGATGTTTTTTTATAAATTAATTTAACATGAATAAATAATTGTAATTGAAACGAAGTACATTGTAAAAGTTTGGGAAGAATGTTACCATTACATGCCCCATTTATGTAAGCAGTAATAAAAGAGGCCGCATAAGATGATAAACATAAAAATACACATCATAAAAATACAAGATAATTGTTTTGAAGGATATAGGAAAGTTATAGGGTCACAGGTCCCCCCAACCCAAATGAGACAAAAGATATTCCAAATTTACACCCTAAAACATTAACAATGAATATGCTTTTATTTTTTATTTATAGATATATGAATTTTTTTAATAAAAAAAGAAATTGTATACATCAGTATGTAACATATTTTTTATTATTATTTATAAAGTTACTTACTCACCTAACTTTCATAGTCAAAAAAACGTTTATTATGTTATCAAAATTTATATTATTTGTAATATCAAGTTCTATGGACAATTTTGCAAGATTTTGTAGTCTTAAATCGCTTATTGTGGAGCGAATTTTTTTTCCATCTTCAGTTTGGAGAAGCTCCTTTCACAACTAGATACACTGATAGCAATTGTTTTAAAAAATTCTTAGCAAAATTGTTATGCTGGATAAAGAATTTTCTAATATTTACTGTTAAATATATTTTAATAGATCAAGGGGGTATTTCCCCTCTTTTTTTTTTAAAAAAAATAATGCCTCTTCTTGTAGTGTAGGTACAGCCAGGGCTGGTCTTAGGCTCCTGCAATCTATGCGGTCGTAGTGGGCCCAGCGCTTTCATAGGCCCAATCTGTCTTAAGTTTCACTTATTATCATTATTAATACCTTATCCCTACCCAAACTGGGGCCCACGCAATCAGTTTCGCATACTAAGCTGCATTGGGCCCAGCAATGGCTAATTGATGTTCAAATTCTTCATTTAGAATCCTAGATGGTATAGTATTATACACGAATACGAATATTTTCTTGCAAGGACATGTAACTCATCACCTTGTTTTTTTATTTTTTTATAATTACATCTATGGATAAAAACATTTCTCGTTGTACTTCTTGCTCTAAAGATAGAACCACGTCTTCTGAATTTTCCCCACTAATATTTTCTCCTTTTAACTTGGTATCTAGTCGATATTACCAACTCTCAGTAACACCGTTCTGTATTAGCACATATCTTTGTTTCGTCAAATGGGTTTGTATAGTTTGCATTAATTTAAATAAGACGGGTTCCCATAAATTGAGACACCATAGAAAAGTAAAAGATTGCCATGAAATGAGTAAAATTCCAGCATCTGATCTCGTTTTACTAGTTACTTCAATTGTCAATTTTCCAAGACGCTTGAAATTTTAAAGTATGTCTTTTTCGGAATTATTTATGTTATTGTGGTGTTTATTAACGGAGAAATGAATAATCGTTCATTTTTAACGAATAACCATATATTAATGAAAAAAAAGAAGCTATATGTTTTACTTTAAGCAATAAAAACAAAGTAAATTTAATTTTTAATATGTTACCTCACAAAAATTTTATAAAACCTGAAACAGTAATGTAATTTACTACTTGCAAGTTAAACACAATATTTGAACCACTATGTCATGAAGGTACTTGTTAGCGCATCATTCTGCGAATGTCGAAATTCCACGCTAAAATTGTCGTGCGATATTAATACTACATATATTTGGACCAGCGGTGATGTGTTGTTTTTTAAAAAAAGTTTTCTTATAAAAGCGCCATCTGTGACGTATACCGCTTAATTTTGCAAACAAATAGTTACCTTTTTTGAGCGATTTTAAATTTTTAAACTGTTCTGCATTAGTTATATCAACCACTATGTAATCAAACAAATGTTGCACGAATCTGCTAATTCAAACTCAAAATTGAGATTCCTTTTTTTTCACTATGGTTTTCCCCCTTCAAAAGAAAAGGGGTGATTTTCGGAAATGGCTGGGTTTATTTTTCAAATGCCCACAAATGCCGCCCTTTGAATGAGTGCCGCCCGGGGCGGACCGCCCCCTCCGCCCCCTAGCTACGCCACTGTAGTCGTCATAATTTACTATCATAACAATCGTGTCCATAAGCTGTGGTCAACATACTTTTAATTCAATTAAAGCTCATATGTGTCTTTAATATTATTTATGCCACACAAAGTTTTTCTATTATGTTAATGGATCCAATATCTCAAAAAACATGTCTTTTTCTTCGTATGAATCTAGCAACACTTGCAATAATTAAAACAACTAACTAGATATGCCCCGCGGCGTAGCATACGCCGCAGACTTGCTCATGGATAGTGCAAAGAAAAAAAAGGGGGGGGGAGAAGGGACACAAACTACAGCTAGTGAACGTCGGTGAGGGAGGGGGAACAACCAGCGCATGTGTCTCGAGACATTTATCTACCTGCCCACCATCCTTCACCACCCTAATTTGCCAACCATAAACTGTGATTGGCCGACCCTAGCGAGGCTCAACCATGCTCGCAAAAAAGGGTTAAGGCAGACGTGATAACCACTAAACTAAGAATCAATTGTTATTCTGTGAAGGAACAACGCTAGTGAACGCAAAAACCATTTTTGATCTCGAAAATAAAACAAAAAACTCGCCCCTCTCTCTCCACCACCTCCACTTGCCAAATTTAAATCAGTTTAGTCGACCCGAGCGAGGGTCATTCGTCATGCTTATTCGCACATACTCGCTTTGGTGAATTATAATATAACTAGATAATTATAAAGCGAATGACTATACCACAACATGTAGTCACGCCTTGAATCATTCCCAGCATGTGAGAGATGGAGTCCGGCCACCAAATCCAAGTTTCCCGGGTCCCGGGTCAGCCGGTGGTCATCTTCGAGACCAGCGTCGCCAGGAGGGCTCCGCCCACCGAGGCCGAGCTGCAGAGGTTGCTGAGGTACGGGCGCCACCTTCCCATCCAACACGACTGCGTGTGTTGTGGCAAGAGTCTGTTCGACATGAGGTCGTGCACGCGCTGCTGGTGGGCAAAGTACTGCAACAAGTCTTGCCAGCAGGCGGACTGGGTGGTCCACCAGAGGATGTGCCGCCAGGACGCCACGCGGAGCCAGTGTTTTAAAGGTGAGCCAAGTGTTTTAAAGGTGGGGCAGTGTTTTAAAGGTGAGCCAGTGTTTTAAAGGTGAGCCAGTGTTTTAAAGGTGAGCCAGTGTTTTAAAGGGGAGCCAGTGTTTTAAAGGTTGGCCAGTGTTTTAAAGGTGAGCCAGTGTTTTAAAGGTGAGCCAGTGTTTTAAAGGTGAGCCAGTGTTTTAAAGGTGAGCCAAGTGTTTTAAAGGTGAGCCAGTGTTTTAAATGTGAGCCAGTGTTTTAAAGGTCAGCCAAGTGTTTTAAAGGTGAGCCAGTGTTTTAAAGGGGAGCCAGTGTTAAAAGGTGAGCCAGTGTTTTAAAGGTGAGCCAGTGTTTTAAAGGTGAGCTGGTGTTTTAAAGGTGAGCCAGTGTTTTAAAGGTGAGCCAGTGTTTTAAAGGTGAGCCAGTGTTTTAAAGGGGAGCCAGTGTCTTAAAGGTTGGCCAGTGTTTTAAAGGTGAGCCAGTGTTTTAAAGGTGAGCCAGTGTTTTAAAGGTGAGCCAGTGTTTTAAAGGTGAGCCAAGTGTTTTAAAGGTGAGCCAGTGTTTTAAAGGTGAGCCAGTGTTTTAAAAGTGAGCCAGTGTTTTAAAGGTGAGCCAGTGTTTTAAAGGTGAGCCAAGTGTTTTAAAGGTGAGCCAGTGTTTTAAAGGTGAGCCAGTGTTAAAAGGTGAGCCAGTGTTTTAAAGGTGAGCCAGTGTTTTAAAGGTGAGCTGGTGTTTTAAAGGTGAGCCGGTGTTTTAAAGGTGAGCCGGTGTTTTAAAGGTGAGCCAGTGTTTTAAAGGTGGGCCAAGTGTTTCAAAGGTGAGCAAGTGTTTTAAAGGTGGGCCAGTGTTTTAAAGGTGGGCCAGTGTTTTAAAGGTGAGCCAGTGTTTTAAAGGTGAGCCAGTGTTTTAAAGGGGAGCCAGTGTTTTAAAGGTGAGCCAGGTGTTTTATAGGTTAGCAAGTGTTTTAAAGGTGGGCCAGTGTTTTAAAGGTGAGCCAGTGTTTTAAAGGGAAGCCAGTGTTTTAAAGGTGAGCCAGGTGTTTTAAAGGTGAGCCAGGTGTTTTATAGGTTAGCCAGTGTTTTAAAGGTGGGCCAGTGTTTTAAAGGTGAGCCAGTGTTTTAAAGGTGAGCCAGTGTTTTAAAGGTGGGCCAGTGTTTTAAAGGTGAGCCAGGTGTTTTATAGGTGAGCCAGTGTTTTAAAGGTCAGCCAAGTGTTTTAAAGGTGAGCCAGTGTTTTAAAGGTGGGCCAGTGTTTTAAAGGTGAGCCAGGTGTTTTAATGGTGAGCCAGGTGTTTTAAAGGTGGGCCAGTGTTTTATAGGTGAGCCAGGTGTTTTATAGGTGAGCGGCAAGCAGCAGGAAAGATGCCAGGAGAGTCATGCATGCACACTAGAAATTTTTTAGTTAAAATGCTGACGACTATGTGTATTGGATTTGATATGATTATTTTTTTTTTCTTTTTCATTTTTTAATATCTACGTATTATATAAAGTGTGGCTTTAGGTTCAGGTTTATTGTCTTCTTATCTTATAAATTACATAGGCTTTTTGTATTCAGGGAGAGTCTATAAATGACGTCACGCGATTGTCACCCCCGCCCCTCGTCACATAAAATAACAACTTAGAGCCTCCCCTCCAATGTGACGTCACAAATTGTTGCAGCCCCCCTCCCCCAATAAAAGTCGTATTTTCTATTAGAAAATAAGAATGTTTCACATTCCATTTTTGTCATTTAAGTGTGTATTTAGTTAAGTCTTCACTTTAATACCATAACACGTGTGAAGCCATTTAAAACGTCTTAAAATACATTGTAAGCCATCAAATATTAAAGTGGAAATTCTATTTAAAGTTTCGCGTTTTGATGTAACGTCGAAATTCATAAACACCCCGCCCCCCCCCCCGGTCCCACGTCGTCACAAATGTGTGACCCCTTCCCCTCCCCTAGGTCTTAGGTGCGTGCATCATTTATGGACGGCCCCACAGATGATCAGGGCGTCGCTTGTCCAGCAGGGTTTATGTCTAGTCGTGCATTCTTATTACAGATTTGATTGTTAATAACGCGTTGGTTTCCCTAGTCTGTATAAACACAGTCCATGCCCCAAGTGATAGATGAGAATTTAAATGATAGTCAATGGATTCAATTGATGGACTCAAGTATCTAGTGATATGCAATCGATCGTACATGACTTTAACTCTTAAAAACTGCTAAGTTATTTAATTGGTCCAACATTTTTGTGCTTAAATATTTCTGATCCACCCAAACCAATCAACAGGAGGCCGTATGTTAGAAGTTGAACTTGTGCCAGGCACTGAGACAGTGGGCCGGACGCACGCCAATGAAGACGCCTTGTTCCTCCACTTGGACACTTGCCCCAAACACGGCCACAATAACCACGCAGCCTTTCTGGACGTGAACGAGTTCACAAAACGTCATCTTCCGGCCATCATTAGTTATGACGAGATAGCGAACTACATCCTGGCACAGTCACACACCACGGTGAGGTGCTTGTCATTAGTTTTACTTTATCATGCACAGTCACACCCGGGCAGGATTAGGAACACACAATAGGGGTCATCCATAAATGACGTCACGCTATTTTGGTCTATCTCCCCACGTCACACCTCCGTCACAAAAGTTAGCCCCCCCCCTCAAATATAACGTCATAAAGCTATGACGCTTCCCCCCCCCCATAAAAGCTGTATTACCTAATTGTAAATGATCATGTTTCAAATCAATTTATCGTCATTTAAGTATGTATGTATTAAGTGTAAGCCTGCACTCTAGTATCCTAACACACGTTAAGCCATTTAAAATGTCATTAAATAACTTGTAAGCAATTAAGTATTTAAGTGGAACTTAAATTTAAACTTGCGCGTTTTGATGTGACGCCACAGTTCTTGAAACACTCCCGCCCCTCGTCATACATCGTCACAAATCCCCCTTTTTTATGCGTGACGTCATTTATTGGCAGCAAAAAAAAAAAAAAAAAAAAAACGCCATATATAACTTGAAAAAAATGAAGTCAAAAGTGGCATATGCCTGCCTAAACGAACTTCAAAATACATTTTCCATTATTAAGTATTTGTTTAAACAATAACGGACATCCTTTCATTTCCTCGTAAAATCTCAAGATTCAAGCTCGTGTGGTTTTTTAAAGTAGATTTTATTTAATTTGTAGCTTTAAGGCGAGTAAGTAGACGCACTTGATTTTTATATCTGATTTTGTATTTTATTCCAGGTTCGAGTCTTGGTAAAATGGACGAGCACGAAGAGGCCGGAAGGTGACGCGTGCGCGAGATTTCGAGGAACCCGACAGGCGAGAATGGCCTCCGGAACATACGTCCTCAACAATTACAACAACTTTCTCAAGAGAAGATGTCCTGTTGGAAACTGCCACCGGGCGAGAGATCTCGGCGACTCCCACGAGATTTTTGAAGGAGATCTAAAAATATTCACCAACAAACACGTCCTATTCGACGAGGAAGAGCTGCGTCACACCGTTGTCGATTTCTTTTACGACTCCGGAAACAGGGCCGGTGTGCTCCGTGAATATGGCACCAAGTTATTTTACACCAAACCTTCGTCGGACACGACGTTCCTGAAAGTAACGGTGCACGATGAGCATCTGCTGCTGAGGTTGAAACAGCTCGATTTGGACAGATCCCTCGCGTTTAAGAAGCTGACGCGGCCCATGCTCAGGGCCATGTCGGCCTTCGCCATCGTTATCTCTCACCCCCACGGCCTGCCCAAGCGGATCAGCATCGGCCGCGTGGTGAGGATCACCGAAGAGAATCTGTCGGGCGACACGCGGGCCAACGCGAAAGTCGCCGGGGAGTTGGAGAAAAGGTGGTTTGAGACTAAGAGCGAAGAGGATTACGCAGAGTTTATGGACGCGCTCGGGAAGCTAAATTTACCAGTGTATAAAGTGTGGTACGACACCGCCACGTGCCAGGGAAGTTCTGGGGCGCCAGTGTTGTTTGGGGCCAGGCAGGTGGCTGGTGAGTGGGGACCATACGTCGCCAACCACACGGCACACGACATCGACGAGAAGTTGAATTATTTTAAAGTTGTCATGCTGGGTAACAAAGCTTTCACCAATCAGTTATGATGAAACAACGAAGCTTTAATCAATCATCTATGATGAAACAACGAAGCTTTAATCAATCAGTTATGATGAAACAACGAAGCTTTCACCAATCAATTATGATGAAACAACGAAGCTTTAATCAATCATCTATGATGAAACAACGAAGCTTTAATCAATCAGTTATGTTGAAACAACGAAGCTTTAACCAATCAGTTATGTTGAAACAACGAAGCTTTAACCAATCAGTTATGAAGGCAAAAAGCTGTTGTTATTGGCTCTATACCAAAATGGAGGTAAGACCAACAGTTGGTCAAAGAGAACGAAGTATGGCCAACAGATGTCATATAGAGGACAGTTTGGCCAACAGATGTCATATAGAGGACAGTTTGGCCAACAGATGTCATATAGAGGACAGTTTGGCCAACAGAGATTGTCATACAGAGGACAGTTTGGCCAACAGAGATTGTCATACAGAGGACAGTTTGGCCAACAGAGATTGTCATACAGAAGACAGTTTGGCCAACAGAGATTGTCATACAGAGGACAGTTTGGCCAAGAGATTGTCATACAGAGGACAGTTTGGCCAACAGAGATTGTCATACAGAGGACAGTTTGGCCAACAGAGATTGTCATACAGAGGACAGTTTGGCCAAAAGATGTCATACATAGGACAGTTTGGCCAACAGATGTCACACAGAGACAGTTTGGCCAAAAGATGTCATACAGAGGACAGTTTGGCCAACAGATGTCATATAGAGAAAGTTTGGCCAACAGATGTCATACAGATACAGTTTGGCCAACAGATGTCATACAGAGGACAGTTTGGCCAACAGATGTCATACAGAGACAGTTTGGCCAACAGATAATGTCATACAGAGGACAGTTTGGTCACAGAGATTGTCATACAGAGGACAGTTTGGACACAAAGACTGTCAGAAAAAACGACGATTTGACCTATTCATGAAAATGTTCCGAAAGATTTTATTCCTACCCTCAGAGGGTCGAGGAAGTTATCTTAAAATCACACAGAGAGCATGTCACGTGACCAATTTTCATTGCATCTTTGCCATTGTAGTGTGATAAAATTGAAATTGTCTAATTTGATCAATGTAGTTAGAATGATAAAATAATTCATAATAATAAATATTTGCAAGCACCTGTGCAGACATTTATTGAATTTTTGATTATCAGCTCGTTCACAAGGAAAGGGAAAGCAAATTTCGACATTTTTATTTTGTTTTAACCTCATGGTCAGCTGGCACACCAGTTTTTTATTCAACTGGCTGTCCATCTATAGAAACATTGTTTGATAGTTTTAGCAAAAACACTGTCGTGGGGTATCTATTGGGGAAGAAATTATTCATTGCGCAGACAACAGCAGCACAACAAGATCTTAACAAACATCTCCACAGACAACCCGGAAAGTCTGCAGCAAGGCTGCTATGTTATGATGGAACAAACGGAAACATGCAATGAAAAAGTCTCATTTTTATTCATTGTAAAATTTACAGCTTAAAACGGATGTTAGAAATAAATATTATATAAACCGTTCCCATTTTTCGGTTTTGTTTAATTTTGCTCATGCAGCTCCACACCCAAATGATGCTCCTAGTAATTATTACTGAGTTATACGAACGAAAACACTTCTCGAAGTCCCACTTAAAAATATAGGCACCTCTTTATACGCCAGAAACGTTCGGTTTACGCTCCTTAAATTTTACCCAGTAATTGGGGATATAAAATCTCAGAATGTCTAGGCCATAAAACGTGTATTTTAGGACCAAACTCCCACGTCTTGGCGCCATGGAAGGTGTGACAAAAAAAAAAAAAAAAAAAAAAAAAAAAAAACACAGGAGGGAACGGGTGCAGTTTAATAGTAAAATACTATGCATGAACTTGAAGACTTCAAAATGTCATAAATTGTTCAAGACAACCCCGTTGAGACATGCTACTTCTTAGCGTCTCACATTAATAATGTGGAGTCCACGTAAAAATAATATGTTGACTTGTGCTTTTAGTTTTGACTTAATTGGATGTCTTTAATTTCAATTTAAGAAAACTTTATAGCTTTCTACCAGAGTAACCATTATAAATAACAGCTGCTCATCAGTATGGCTATCGAGATGTCGAACTGGGACGCCCTAACATTTTCCCTGCATTCACCAGTGAAATAAAAACAATCTGTAAAAATAAAGTTTTTGACTATAAATCCGTCACATATGAGACATTACTAATAGTAAATAGTGTTGATTATGTTCAATATAATACGCACCGCGTGACAGGCCTCTATGACTCTGTGACATCGGGGGCTTGAGTGAAACCAGTGACCGGTGGGGGGTCAACTATAGCAGACGACTGGCTACACATGATATGTAGAGATAAACTAAAAATGCAATAAATTAATTACGGTACATTCGATCGATCTGAAATTTTGATACAATACATTGTTAGGTGACACAAGTCAAGGTGCAAAATTTCAGCTCGTTGGGATCAAGGGGAGAACGGTAGCAGTCTGTTGTTAACATCCACGTGTTAGGTAACCGGAGTCTTCTTAAAAAATTCATAATATTTTTTTCTAAAAAAAGCCACAACAAAGAAAACCTATCTCTTGAGTTTTGGGGGGGAGAAAATTCGTACTCCCCCCACCCCACTGTGGGGGAGGGAGTATTGAGGTGGTATTCGTTCATGCTGTCGGTGTATTTAAAATTCCAAATGGCTTCATATCTTTTAAAACAAGTACATAAGTTTTAAAAATCCTCAGCTGAGGATAGGACGACATGGCGGGCTATAGCGAAAGAAGGATCACTAAGAGCAGAGGAGCAATCTAGGGAAGAAGCAGTTGGAAAAAGAGCGAGGAGAAAGGCCAGACAACACTGCCTAACTATATTCGTGTGTGTAAAATGCAGAAGAGACTGCCACTTAAGGATTGGTCTCATCAGCCACACCAAGAGCTGCAAAAAATAAAGATCAATCTATCGTCTTTCGTAGACGGACAGATACCATACACATACGTTTTAAAGATCTCTCTGCTGTGACCCTTTTTCTTCTCTCTTTTTTAAAATTTGTTTTAATGTTGTTGGTATGTTGAGACTGTTTTATTATTGCAACTTAACTAATTTAAAAAAAAAAATTAAACGTTTTCGTGTTTAACGCACTTCATTGCAGTGGCGTCGCTCGGGGGTGTGGTGGGGGCGGCCACCCCGGGTGACACCATCAGGGGGTGACACCAGACTGTAAAATTCTATATATTCCCGTTATTTGGCACTGGAAAACTCGGAGGAGTTCTATGTGTTAAATCGTGAGGGGTTGACACCACGAGCTAGCGCCACGGGTGACACCGACCCTAGTGACGCCTCTGCTTCATTGTATTTCTTAGTTCATTTCTAGTTGAAATAATTTTTTCTGACATGAAATCGAACACAATAAAATTGTTGACTTTGGTGTCACCCCCTGATGGTGTCACCCGGGTCCATGGACCACCACTTTGAGTAGCACCGCTTTAGAGTTTTCTCCATTCATTTTTTCAATTCCTTTTTTTTGGTCAGAATGTACCGGTAAGTGGTTTGTATATAAATAGTAAAATTTGAATGACGTCATGGGTTTTCCCGATAATTTGATTAACGGGAAAGCACTCTTTTTAAATATAATTTTCTGAAAATAAATATGGATTCTTACATTTCATTTACATTTGTTGACTCTGTAACTGTACTAAATATTTATATTTATGCAATGAAAAAAAGTTTCTTTGTAATTTAATGGCCTCACCATGCCTCATGTAATCAATCAGTTTAAATCAGTGTAGTAATCACAGATTCATATGCGTAAGTAAGTTTCTTAATTATTTTCTTTCGGGGGTGTGGGGATTGAGAAACGACCAGAATCGTTAACTCAACATTTTTTAGACATTCATTTTAATATTTTAACATTAACATAAACAATTTCAGTGATAATTTAATTAATAATATTATGGCTGATAGTCTTATAGTGATTGGTGGTTTAGCATCTTAGCCAGAGGTTTTTAACTGATTACTGATGATAACTGATAATGATATCAATTCTCAATTGATATTGAATATTGAATGATGATCAATGATCAATGATATTACTATTGACATTGAGTTGTTGAGACTCTGTGGAGAGTGCCAGAAGTTTTAGATGTGTTCTGAGAATATTAATGATGACAAGACCTCAATCCCTTGAACTCATTACAGTGAAAACTTAACCTGTAGCAACTTTATTAATTTATTGTGTACCTCAATAAATGGGACAAGTGTTGTATAAGTATATGATTATGACCTTTTGTCACCACCTTTCCTTGTCCTTGTCTTGTCGTATCTATACAGTTAATACAGACACTCCTTCTACATAATAGAAGATTATTGCATCCTACGTACCCATAAGAAGGTTATCACAGGTGACGCAACTATCACAGGCCAATGCTATGAGTATGAGAGCCACACTATTCCCAGCCGCCTTTATTTTCCGTGTCCCACCATATGCCTGTCGAGCATGCATGGTACTCGACCACCTGTAAAAATAACAATGTTACTGAACTGAACTGCAAGCCCTAAAAAATAACTTCAAATGAGCAACACAAAAGAAAAACTGCATTGAGTTGGCTACTTAACTCACCCTAAGCAGTCACTTCAGAGAATTGAAATAAAAGGTTCGACAGCAGGTTGAGGGGAAAGGACATAAAATTGAATTCCTGCCCAGGTGCCTTAAACTGGCAAAGTCACTAGCTACTTCTCTTAAAGAATGAACCAACAACACTGATACTGATAATGATATACTTTAACCATTTGAATTATAATCATGCCTTATTTTTTAATTAAAATATTCACACTATTTCCCTAGTAAATATTTGTAAATACTGATACATTACTTTTTTATATTAATATACATTCTAACTAATGGATCTTATTCTGTTCAAAAAATGAGAATTACACTGATATACTACCACATCAGTTAGACCCAACTGATTTACTACCACATCAGTTACACCCAATTGATATACTACCACATCAGTTAGACCCAATTGACATACTACCACATCAGTTAGACCCAATTGATATACTGCCACATCAGTTACACCCAATTGACATACTACCACATCAGTTAGACCCAATTGATATACTGCCACATCAGTTACACCTAATTGATATACTACCACATCAGTTACACCCAATTGATATACTACCACATCAGTTAGACCCAATTGATATACTGCCACATCAGTTAGACCCAATTGATATACTACCACATCAGTGTTAGACCCAATTGATATACTGCCACATCAGTTAGACCCAATTGATATACTACCACATCAGTTAGACCCACTTGCAGCCATTTACACTGATATACTGCCACATCAAATACACTCAATTCAACCATTTACACTGATATACTGCCACATCAAATACACCCACTTGCAGCCATTTACACTTAATATACTGCCACATCAATTACACCCACTTGCAGCCATTTACACTTATATACTGCCACATCAATTACACCCACTTCAGCCATTTACACTGAATATACTGCCACATCAATTACACCCACTTCAGCAATTTACACTGAATATACTGCCACATCAATTACACCCACTTCAGCCATTTACACTGAATATACTGCCACATCAATTACACCCACTTCAGCCATTTACACTGAATATACTGCCACCTCATTTACACCTAATTGATATACTGCTCCATTATTAACACCCAATTCAACCATTTATACAAATTTCCAGAATGACATCCTCAAATGAACATGGTGTTTTATTTCATCTGGGGGATCAGAGAAGACCTCTCAAACCAGACTTAAAATATGAGGCAGACAGATTTCTACCTGTGGAACATGACTGTGCTTTCTGTGGCAAGACTTCTTTTAATATGAAGTCCTGCACCAGATGTTGGTGGGCAAAATATTGTGATCAAACATGTCAGCATAGTCATTGGAACCAGCATAAAAGAGAATGTAAAGAAGACGTCCAGCGTAATTCACTATATAAAGGTAAGATTTTGATAAGTTTTATTCTAGTTTTATCTTTCAAATTTTGATTGTTAATTAAACTCTGTAAAACACCACAAAGTATTGATTATTAATTTTAAAAATTTCTGTTTATTAAAGTTTATAAAACAGTTTATGGAGGATTAGCATTATGATATTTTAAAATGTCTGTAATTTAGTATTAGTATTTATTAGTTTGGGTAGGATGAATTTAATAGCTGTATCTCACACTTTGTAATTAATATGAATCCTATCACCCACAGAGATTTCAGTTCTTTATATTAAAATTTTGCCACAAACTTTCATAACGATTGGTTTGATAACTTGAAGAGCTAACTAAACCACTATTGATATTTTACAGCACACCCTGCTGATAATGCATAACTAAGAAACTACATGGATAATTACCTAATGGAAATTAAGACATAAATTCTAAAGTAATCATATTTATTCTATTTGTCACATTGGTAGGAAAACAAATTACACACACAAGACACAACAGAATGAAAATGTATGCATAAAACAGAACAATGGGGATTCAGCCATGGCATTTTAAAGATTACTTATATTGTTGAATTAGAAAAGGTTCTTATATGATACAGATACTCCTTCAGTGCAGAAGATTATTGCTTCCTTTGTTTATCTATGGTTTGTGTTTAGTCCTGTATTCTTATTAGAGTTTTAAATGATGATAAAGTGTTGGTTATCCTGGTTTCTTCAGGCAACCCATTCCACGCCCGAATATGGGGCAGGAAGAAAGAAAACTTGTATGTGTTTGTTCTTGCATATGGAATAAGAAAGGTGTTTTTATCCTTATGTCTATCTGAGGGTTGTATTAAGTTGTCTTTGTGTTGTATTTCTAAATTAGAATTAATTGCTTTGTATATAATTACTAATTTACTCTTGGATCTTCTATCCTCTAGTGTTACAAGGTTTAATGATTTAACTAATGGTGTTTGTTTCTCTTGTGAGTTTTGAATATTCTTTAGTAATGAATCTGGCAGCTCTTTTTGGAATTTGTTCTAGTTTATCAATATTTTCTTTGGTTGATGGGTCCCAAACAGAAGATGCATATTCTAGTATAGGTCTCACCAAGGTGAGGTAACATTTTAGTTTTATATCTTTATTACATTTGTAAAAGTTTCTTTTTATAAAACCTAAGTTTTTGTTTGATAACTTCATTGACAGGGGGATTCCATGATAGTTTCTCATTTATTATGACTCCTAAGTATTTTGCATCATTAGTTTGGGTTAGTTCTTTTCCATGAATGAAATATTTTGAATTAATTTGTTTCATTTTCTTTGTTATTCTTAGCAGTTTACACTTTTCTGGATGGAAGGACATACTCCAGTTAGTTTCCCATTTTATTAATTCATCTAGGTCTTTTTGTAAAATTTTGTTATCTTGATCTGACTTAATTGTTCTATAGATTATACAATCATCAGCAAATAATCTAACTTTTGTTCCTGTTGAGATATTGTTGGGTAAATCATTTATATAATTTTTTTTTAAAGTAAGGGACCTAGCACCATTCCTTATAGAACTCCTGAGTTAACCTTTATTGATGCAGATTTATATCCATTATTTATTACTGTTTGCTCCCTACCCAATAGGAATTCTTGGATCCAGTGATGTAAGGGACCTGAGATTTCAAAGTATTTAAGTTTTTTAAGTAAACTAAGGTGGTGAACTTTGTCAAATGCTTTTGTCTAGTAATATTGTATCTATCTGATCATTATTGTCTAAGCCTTTTGATAGTTCATCTATTAGACCTAGAATATTTTAATTTGCTCACTAATCTATTGGCCCTACAAGGTTTTATTTTAGGTACATGTAGGTAATAGGATAAAAAATAAAACTCAAAACGGGAATTATTAATTATTTTGGTACCATAACCAGGAGGTCGCATCGTTGAAATGGCCATGATGCCTGGTGATGATGTTCTGGATCCGTCAGTGGATGAAAATGTACTGTCACCTGGTGCTGATTCCTACGAGGCTTATATCAATGAAGATGCCATTTTCTTAGACTTGGACAAGTGTCCTAAAAATGGCTACAATGACCATGCTGACTTCATCCCAGTCAAGGAGTTTTCAATAAAAAATCTCCCCCCAGAAATCAGATTGGATTGCGTGGCTGATTATATATTAGCTGAGTCAAAAACAACAGTAAGTTTTTTTTTGTTAAATAATTTTGCATTAGTTCCAGGACAGTTCAATGAAGAATTAATTAACTATTTATAAGTTGTATCTATTATCTGAGGACTTCATCTGGTTTAAAATAAAGCATGGTACTTAAAATATCTATAAACATTCTATTAT
>MUZC01000407.1:246713-256847 GCA_002072015.1 Radix auricularia | reverse complement strand
CAGTCAGTCAGTCAGTCAGGGCTTTCCCTTTTATTAGTATAGATTCAACAGCATCTTTCCTATCAGACATTGGTTGTAACACTAAAGCGCCTTATTAATGTGATGAAATAATAAAATCACTATATAAAACGTTTGTTTGGAAAACAATAAACAAATGTTCACCTCCCATGCCCCATGTCTCTATTATCTAAAATCACGGAGACCTCTTCTTGCTGAGTAACACGATGTGACCCGCACTACCCCCTCTCCCCACCTCCCTCAAATCTCTGCACTGACCCAATAACCCAATTTCTGAATGACGTCCATACAAGAGTTGTAGCATCACGTGTAACGTTTACTTGCGGCAGTTGGGAATCACGTGATTAATGCTGTGATATATCCATCTCTGGATGATTTGTAGGTAAACAATCACATCACGTGGTCATTATTACACTTGAACTGAGTTCGTATTTCAAACGTTTCATTTATTGACCTCTAGGTCAGCTGATTCACAGGCGTCACTAGGGTTGGTGTCACCCGGGGCGTTAGCACATGGTGTCACCCCCCTCATGATTAAACCCATAGAACTCCTCCGAGTTTTCTAGTGCCAAATAACGGGAATATATAGAGTTTCACAGTCTGGTGTCACCCCCCTGATGGTGTCACCCGGGGCGGCCCGCCGCCACCGCACCTCCCTAGCGACGCCACTGAGCTGATTAGCAACTTGACATTGGATGTCAGATGACTATATAATGGGGCGTGATGACTGACACACATTTATATGGGGCGTGTCGTATGGTGATATAGTGATGGATGAGAAGGGGTATGATGGGGAATTTCCTTTCAACGTTAATAAAAGTGACGTCACATCTACTTTCACGCTTTCATACGTTAAAATAAATAGTTACATTTTATACATTAGTCCAGTGTCAAGAGGTTAAAAATCGCAACTTGGCGTACAAGAGAAAGAACTTAACATGGTGTAATCAAAGGAACACATCAGATTCAGTTATTTTATGATTCAAGTGTTACTATTGAACTTTTGAAAAGGATAGGATCAAAGCTGGCGCATCGATCTCATCTTTCGAAGTCCCACATCATGTCAGTCCCAGTAGCTGAAACCCACCCTGTTAACAAATCAAACGAACTTAATTTCTGTTTGCATGAACTAGTTGTATAGGTAAATGATCTAGATGTCACAACACCAGGAAAACGTTGCAGACATGTATCTTTGTACAGATATGCGATCAAGGTAATGAAACGCTTGGGCTCCTAAATCGAAATCTTACAATGGACAGCGCCATATTTTATATAAAACAGCCGGTCCAGTTTCGATTACAGCTGTCTTCCTCAGTATAGAACGGTGTACTGCAAATCAATTCAACTAGTAGGAGTCAAGTTTCTAACGGAACCACTTGGATGGTAAACATTGCAGATGTATCTTACAGATGACTCCATTAGAAGAACTTAATACAGCAACCACTCCAGACAGTGGCGTAGCTAGATGAAGGGGAGGGGGTCCGAATTTGAAAGTCCACCCACCCGAGCCCTCACTTGAGGAGGCCCCCAAAAGAGTGTCTGAAAAATTTTTATTATTTTTTTTTACATTAAATATTATATATTACGCCATCGGTCAAAATAACGGAGCCTCCGGGCCCCCAAATGCCTAGCTACGCCACTGACTCCAGAAGCCCATAGCTGTATCGCGGATGAGGAATTCAGACTTCAGATCACTTTAAATCGTCTCTTAATTATTTCCACTGGCTTCCAGGAGTTGAGCTATTAGACCACACAACTTTCTCAATGGCATTATGCTTTGTAGGTGGATCAGCACTGTATTAAAACACCGGACTTCTACAACTGTATCTCTAACTCCGATGGTGCTGCATTCATCAACGCTTTCCCGTCTCAAAGTTTCAGGAGTCGATGAACACAGAAAGAAGTCTAGTGCGTGCGCTTTTTCCAAGAAAATGTAGCTACATTTTTCTTCCAAAAATATTGAATGCTACGACAGACGATAGGGAAATGAGACCAAAAAACAAAAGATTTGTTTTATTTTTCTAAAGCTAAGTTTCCAAGATCAGGATCCGATGAAAATTGCTGGAATAACAAGATCAATAAGCCCTACACAAGCAACCATCACCTACACCAACAACATTTTCAACATCAGCAACACTATCGCTATCATTATCATCATAATCAGCAACAGCATCCTTATCATTACTGTAAGAACAATGACGATTATCTAAGCTCTCAATGTTATTAAAAGGGTAAAAAATGGCATTTGGACACGGCTCTTCTTCAGACACTTTCAGTCTCTCTGTTCCTAAGACACGCACTAAAAGACATTTGGCGAAAGGTCATTCTCGTTTTATGCAGCCTAACAATGGAATTCTCTACCATTACATATCCATAGTATTCCAACTACCTAGTCCTTCAAAACAGCACTTACGACACATCTATCCAAAATGTATTTACAAATTTAATGAAAAATCATTTCTTTTAATGATTAACGTAGCTGGTGTATAACGTACTGTCATTTATGTGGCTGTTGTGATCTGAATGTTTATTTAATTATTATATCTATGTTATTATCTTCATGTCAAGCGCTGTGAGCGGGTACATTGCTGAGATACAGCGCCTTATAAATTATCAATTTATTATTATACGTATAAAGAACCGAGGCTGCAAATATCGTGTTAATTGCCTTCTTTCGTTCAACCTAACAACCAGTGAATACCCGCATCTTTATCGCGGAAAAACTGTAAAGCTCTTGAAAAATTTAAAGAAGTCGGAATAATATAACATTTTGAAAGCCGGCTCTCTAGGTAAATAACAAAATATTTCATTCAGGGAAAAGAACTAACCCAAACTAAAGATGCAAAATACTTGGGAGTCATAATAAATGAGAAACTATTATGGTATCCCCATGTCAATGAAGCTATTAAAAGATCAAACAAAACCTTAGGTTTTATAAAAAAGAAACTTTTACAAATGTAATAAAAAAATATATAACTAAAATGTCACCTTTCCCTGGTGAGACCTATACTAGAATATGCATCTTCTGTATGGGACCCATCCACCAAAGAAAATATTGATAAGTTAGAACAAATCCAAAAAAGAGCTGCCAGATTCATTACTGGAGAATATTCAAAACTTACAAGAGTAGCACCATTAGTTAAATCATTAAATCTTGAAACACAAGAGGATAGCGCTAGAGTGGCAAGCGCGCTCGACTGGCGTACCGACGGTCACGAGTTCGAATCCATGCAAAGGCAAGGATTTGTTCCTGTGGCCTAAGGAATCCCTGAGTCACCCAGCTCCGAACGGGTACCTAACTAACAATAGTTTGGCGGCTGGAAATGTGTGGAGCCCTCAAAGCCGTGGCCTGTGACTGCTACATTATCTGCCAACAGATCATCTGTCATGGTCTGTGGAGGCAATTATCTTCTGCATAGAAGAGCGTCTGTATATCTAAGATTAGATAACTAAGTGTAAATTAGTTATTATACATAACGCCATTAATTCTAATTTAGAAATACAACACAACGATAACTCAATACAACCTTCATTTCATATCCCGTATGGAAGAATAAACACATACAAGTTTTCTTTCTTTCCCGTCCGGTATTCGGGCGTGGAATGGGTTGCCTAGGGAAACTAGGAAAGCCAACACTTTATCATCATTTAACACTCTATAAAGAACACAGGACTAAACACAAACCATAGCTAAGCGAAGGGCGCAATAATCTTCTGTACAGAAGGAGCGTCTGTAACATAAAATAAGATAAGACTATAATCGAAGAAAAGTGTCCACAAATTTTACTCTCTTGAAAATGGTGTTTATAACATGAACAAACTGTGACCAAAACCATCACAGCGTGGTTTCATAATAATTCACAAAACAATGTCAATGTGTTCGAAAAAATGTCACTAAACACTGTCAATGTGTTAGAATAAATGTCACTAAACACTGTCAATGTGTTAGAATAAAAGTCACTAAATACTGTCTAAAAGATAATCAAAACAGTTTTTAACCAAATTTAAATTACTTTATCACCATGAAAAGTTGGTTATGTATTTTAACGATGACGTCATCAATACTCTCTTCCCAGAGCTTAACAACCTCGACTTCCGCCATCCAGTGTCCATGACCTTTTCGGTATTAATGAAAGAAATATGTATCTTCTTTAATTATTATTATTACTAGCGTCTATTTCTTAACGCATTTTCTTTTCTTAGAAACACACGTTTCAGTAAATCATCGTATCTTTGTTGATATTCCATAGATACTGAAGTAGATCAATCTTAATGTCTTGTAAAATAAATAAGGTCATGAAAATATTATCGTGAATGTAATAAAGCCAATCATGGTAGAATATATTTTTAAAAAAAAAAACAATGTTCTTAGTTTCAACGCCTGGCCAAATCTTTAATAATAACTACACGGTGGGGTACCTGGTGGGTACCTGGTGGGTACCTGGTGGGTACCTGGTGGGTACCTGGTGGGTACCTGGTGGGTACCTGGTCATATATTAGTTTGGGGAATAATGGCAGCTGGGCATTGTGATAGCCATACAATCCACTCCTATACCGTGGCTTTAAAAACGTGTGAGCGTGGGCTCACTTGCTCCACAGGTCAGCATGGAAACAGTTGCTCCCCAGATCAGCATGGCATCACTTGATCAACAGGTCAGCTTGGCCTGAAAGGCGAACTTCACTACTTTACACGAAAACACATTGAACTTACATCATTTATAATTAATATTTATAGGTTTCGTTTGTTGCATAATATTAAGGGGTCGTCCATAAAAGATGTCACGCGATTTCAACCGATTTTTATCCCCCCTACCGCCTCCGTCACACTTCGTCAAAAAAAACTAGACACCCCCCCCCCACACGTTTTTTTTTTTCAAAATGACGTTACAAAACTTTGACCACGTCCTCCTAAGAGCCTTAATTTCTAATAGAAAATTAGCTTGTTGTATTTTTTTTCATTTAAATATGTATTTAGCGTAATCATGCACTCTAATATCCAATGTCGTAACACGCGTGAAGCAATTGAATACGTTATTAAATACATTTCAAGCGATCAAATATTTAAGTAGAACTTTAATTGAAAGATTTGCGTTTTTTTTTTATGTGATGTCACATTTCTTACAACCCCCATCCCAGTCACACATCGTCACAGATGCGTTCCCCTCCTCCCTTCCCCATTTTTTAGGCGCGTGACGTCATTTACAACGGCTCCCTAACACTCTGAAGACTATCAGCAAGTAAGTATCGATATTTTTTGCCAAAATGTGAGAGGATGCGTATCGATCTCTGCTTCCGTGGTATTGTAGTAGTCGCGATCTCATATTCGTCATCATCACTAGCACATATCATTTTGTTTAACGTTGCATCCTCGCACAATTGATCAATCGTCCCAGTGACAGTTTTATCAAAGAATCTAGCAGAGAACTCTACTTGTTTCGCTGTGATTTATTGTCAACGGCTCATGCGTCATCATGCCATAAATTGGCAGTGGCGCTGAAAATATGTGACGTCGTTTGAATTCGGCTTATAAAGCCCTGGTGTGGTCATGGGCGTGTCCTTCTGTACGTAGCAAAGTCCATGGTTGAGGTGCAATTCAAAAGACCGGCATAGCTGTGACGTTTCAGTGATGCACCTAGCAGCGCAGCCGGCAACGGTTAAGGACGCAGGATCAGTGTACATCCGTGCAGTGAGGATATCCATGAAATGCGCAGCAAAAGGTGTGAACTCTGTGCCAAAGTTTGGACAATCTGAAATTAACGATAACTCATGAACTGCTGTGCACCGATGATATAATATATTATGTAATAACCAACAAAGGGGACGAACTCTGAAAGTAAGTGTAACTTGTGTACAGCCGAGTATCCTGACACAATAGTGTGTGTTTGTTGGTTTTTTTTCTTTTGTGGGGGTGGGGATAGGGACGCTATGGCATTTTATTTTCAAATATAAACATTACTGGCTACATTATATTAACTGACATAATAAATAAAATGAAATGAACTTTTACAACTACTTGCATCATCATGCAAGAAAAACCGTGCTGTTAACACCACGATGTGTCTTTATATCCTGATCAATTCCTTTATCATTGATTGCTTTGAGAGCTGTGTCGCCTGCATTTCGTAAGTCGGGTTGTTTAGGTTCCGCATAAAATTGTCTGATGTGTGATGTCACTGTGTCACCTCCACATTACACGCCCATCTCTGTGTCACCCCCACATTAGATACGCCCACCTCTGTGTCACCTCCACATTACACGCCCATCTCTGTGTCACCTACACATTAGATACGCTCACCTCTGTGTCACCTCCACATTAGATACGCCCACCTCTGTGTCACCTCCACATTAGATACCCCCACCTCTGTGTCACCTCCACATTAGATACGCCCACCTCTGTGTCACCTCCACATTACACGCCCACCTCTGTGTCACCTCCATATTAGATACCCCCACCTCTGTGTCACCTCCACATTACACGCTCACCTCTGTGTCACCTCCACATTAGATACGCCCACCTCTGTGTCACCTCCACATTAGATACGCCCACCTCTGTGTCACCTACACATTACACGCCCAACTCTGTGTCACCTCCACATTAGATACGCCCACCTCTGTGTCACCTACACATTACACGCCCACCTCTGTGTCACCTACACATTACACGCCCACCTCTGTGTCACCTCCACATTACACGCCCACCTCTGTGTCACCTCCACATTAGATACGCTCACCTCTGTGTCACCTCCACATTAGATACCCCCCACCTCTGTGTCACCTCCACATTACACGCCCCCCTCTGTGTCACCTCCACATTAGATACGCCCACGTCTGTGTCACCTACACTTTACACGCCCACCTCTGTGTCACCTCCACATTACACGCCCACCTCTGTGTCACCTCCACATTAGATACGCCCACCTCTGTGTCACCTACACATTACACGCCCACCTCTGTGTCACCTACACATTACACGCCCACCTCTGTGTCACCTCCACATTACACGCCCACCTCTGTGTCACCTACACATTAGATACGCTCACCTCTGTGTCACCTCCACATTAGATACGCCCACCTCTGTGTCACCTCCACATTAGATACGCCCACCTCTGTGTCACCTCCACATTAGATACGCCCGCCTCTGTGTCACCTCCACATTAGATACGCTCACCTCTGTGTCACCTCCACATTAGATACGCCCACCTCTGTGTCACCTCCACAATAGATACGCTCACCTCTGTGTCACCTCCAGGGAGTGGTATAATGTCTTTATAGAAATTATTTCAAATTAGATTCCAACCTACCATCAACACAAGAGAGACTGTTGGCAGATAACTCCAGCCTGCCTTACACTGACAGGTTTGATTGATACAATCTGAGTTGGCCAGGAGACAGTCAGAACTGGAGGTACACTCCGCACCAAATGCTCTACTCGCTGGTAGATTGGAAATAAGAATGTTATAATCAACAGATCAATGAGTGTTTAGAAATTACTTTAATGGGCATTTTTCTAATGAATGCTGTAAAAATATTCTAATCATCCGATCGCCATAAAACTTGAGTAAGTTATTGAGAACGATCCCACAAAATTTTCTGGCACAGAAGTTCTTCAAATGCCAATTACTAAGGGCCGTGGACCAAAAAAGTATTTTAAACAGTGGCTACTAGGAAAATGGATGAGTCTTTACCAAACTCAATATATAACATTTCATATGGAGGCGAGGAGGCAAATTTTATTTTAAGCTTTAGGCCCATTCATTTTTTAACAATCTTGACAAATATTAACACTTATTTCCATCAAGATCCCGATTGAAGTCTTGTAACCTTTTGGTCATGGGGCCCTTAATGCCATTTTATTCGCTATTTATTCCAGATTTATCATCCAGATTGAAATCAGTAGGTGTTTTGAGATATCAACTGAACACCGAGCAGGAAGGAGAAAAAATATTATTAGTGGTGAAAATTCAGAAGACGTGGTTCTATCTTTATAACAAGAAGTACAATAAAAAATGTTTGTATTCATGGATGCAATTATAAAAGATCAGTTGCATGTCCTTGTAAGAAATTATTTCGTGTATAATACCTTGTTACCTGATTGAGATATGAAGCATTTGAATGTCAAATAAATGACTATATTGACACTATTAATAAAGAACAGTTAATGTTGAAATAAAAAGTGTTAATTTGGAATAAGTTTTGCCTCTAAAAAAAAGGGGGGGAGGCTGTGACCTCAGATACATTCAATAAAAAAGTATCGTGTATTTTTATAAAATATGTTTTAATATGTACATCACCTTATGCGGCCTCTTTAAATACTGCTTACTATTAATACGGCCAATGGTCAAAATACCCACCCACCCCCCAAAACACACACACACCTTTTAGTTCGTTTCAATTATAATAATGTATTCAATTTTTTTTATAAAACCCATCATATGATTGAATTAAAAAGGGCGTCAAATTGAGACCGTCCCGAGCGGCAAAAGTTCTAGCTACGCCACTTAGTTTCAATTCAAAATGCTTCACCTAACTGCCATAACGGTAGCCATAGAAAACTCTCTTATTTATGACCCTATCGTACGAAATTGGGTAGATGAATCCCTTCTCTCACTGACACCGATGAATGTATTATATTCACTGGTATGACGCCAATGTCAGTTGATGAGTATACTTAATTCATTGGTATGACGCCAATGTCAGTTGATGAATATACTTAATTCACTGATATGACGCCAATGTCAGTTGATGAATGTACTTAATTCACTGATATGACGCAAATGTCAGTTGATGAGTATACTTAATTCATTGGTATGACGCCAATGTCAGTTGATGAGTATACTTAATTCACTGATATGAAGCCAATGTCAGTTGATGAGTATACTTAATTCATTGGTATGACGCCAATGTCAGTTGATGAGTATACTTAATTCATTGGTATGACGCCAATGTCAGTTGATGAATGTACTTAATTCACTGATATGACGCCAATGTCAGTTGATGAATATACTTAATTTACTGGTATGACGCCAATGTCAGTTGATGAGTATACTTAATTCATTGGTATGACGCCAATGTCAGTTGATGAATATACTTAATTCACTGATATGACGCCAATGTCAGTTGATGAGTATACTTAATTCATTGGTATGACGCCAATGTCAGTTGATGAGTATACTTAATTCTTTGGTATGACGCCAATGTCAGTTGATGAATGTACTTAATTCACTGATATGACGCAAATGTCAGTTGATGAATGTACTTAATTCACTGATATGACGCAAATGTCAGTTGATGAATATACTTAATTCACTGATTTGACGCAAATGTTAGTTGATGAATGTACTTAATTCACTGGTATGACGCAAATGTCAGTTGATGAATGTACTTAATTCACTGGTGTGACGCAAATGTCAGTTGATGAATATACTTAATTCACTGATATGACGCCAATGTCAGTTGATGAATATACTTTATTCATTGGTATGACGCAAATGCCAGTTGATGAATGTACTTAATTCACTGATATGACGACAATGTCAGTTGATGAATGTACTTAATTCAATGATATGACGGCAATGTCAGTTGATGAATATACTTAATTCACTGATATGACGCCAATGTCAGTTGATGAATATATTTAATTCACTGATATGACGCCAATGTCAGTTGATGAATATATTTAATTCACTGATATGACGCAAATGTCAGTTGATGAATGTACTTAATTCACTTATATGACGCAAATGTCAGTTGATGAATATACTTAATTCACTGGTATGACGCCAATGTCAGTTGATGAATATACTTAATTCACTGATATGACGCCAATGTCAGTTGATGAATATACTTAATTCACTGGTATGACGCAAATGTCAGTTGATGAATGTACTTAATTCATTGATATGACGCCAATGTCAGTTGATGAATGTACTTAATTCACTGGTATGACACCAATGTCAGTTGATGAATGTACTTAATTCACTGGTATGACGCCAATGTCAGTTGATGAATATACTTAATTCACTGGTATGACGCAAATGTCAGTTGATGAATATACTTAATTCACTGATAAAACGCCAATGTCAGTTGATGAATGCACTTAATTCACTGGTATGACGC
>MUZC01000407.1:213755-241843 GCA_002072015.1 Radix auricularia | reverse complement strand
AATGTCAGTTGATGAATATACTTAATTCACTGGTATGACGCCAATGTCAGTTGATGAATGTACTTAATTCATTGGTATGACGCAAATGTCAGTTGATGAATATACTTAATTTACTGATATGACGCAAATATCAGTTGATGAATGTACTTAATTCACTGGTGTGACGCAAATGTCAGTTGATGAATATACTTAATTCACTGATATGACGCAAATGTCAGTTGATGAATATACTTAATTCACTGGTATGACGCAGATGTCAGTTGATGAATATACTTAATTCATTGGTATGACGCCAATGTCAGTTGATGAATATACTTAATTCACTGATATGACGCCAATGTCAGTTGATGAATGTACTTAATTCACTGGTATGACGCCAATTTCAGTTGATGAATGTACTTAATTCACTGATATGACGCCAATTTCAGTTGATGAATATACTTAATTCACTGATATGACGCAAATGTCAGTTGATGAATGTACTTAATTCACTGGTATGACGCAAATGTCAGTTGATGAATATACTTAATTCACTGATATGACGTCAATGTCAGTTGATGAATATACTTAATTCACTTGTATGACGCCAATGTCAGTTGATGAATATACTTAATTTACTGATATGACGCCAATGTCATTTGATGAATATACTTAATTCACTGGTATGACGCAAATTTCAGTTGATGAATGTACTTAATTCACTGGTATGACGCAAATGTCAGTTGATGAATGTACTTAATTCACTGATATGACGCAAATGTCAGTTGATGAATGTACTTAATTCACTGATATGACGCCAATGTCAGTTGATGAATATACTTAATTCACTGATATGACGCCATTGTCAGTTGATGAATATACTTAATTCACTGATATGACGCCAATGTCAGTTGATGAATGTACTTAATTCACTGATATGACGCCAATGTCAGTTGATGAATATACTTAATTTACTGATATGACGCCAATGTCATTTGATGAATATACTTAATTCACTGGTATGACACAAATTTCAGTTGATGAATATACTTAATTCACTGGTATGACGCAAATGTCAGTTGATGAATGTACTTAATTCACTGGTATGACGCAAATGTCAGTTGATGAATGTACTTAATTCACTGATATGACGCAAATGTCAGTTGATGAATGTACTTAATTCACTGATGTGACGCCAATGTCAGTTGATGAATATACTTAATTCACTGGTATGACGTCAATGTCAGTTGATGAATGTACTTAATTCATTGATATGACGCCAATGTCAGTTGATGAATATACTTAATTTACTGATATGACGCCAATGTCATTTGATGAATATACTTAATTCACTGGTATGACGCAAATGTCAGTTGATGAATGTACTTAATTCACTGGTATGACGCAAATTCAGTTGATGAATGCACTTAATTCACTGGTATGACGCCAATGTCAGTTGATGAATGCACTTAATTCACTGATATGACGCCAATGTCAGTTGATGAATGCACTTAATTCACTGATATGACGCCAATGTCAGTTGATGAATATACTTAATTCACTGATATGACGCCAATGTCATTTGATGAATATACTTAATTCACTGGTATGACGCAAATGTCAGTTGATGAATATACTTAATTCACTGGTATGACGCAAATGTCAGTTGATGAATGCACTTAATTCACTGATATGACGCACATGTCAGTTGATGAATGTACTTAATTCACTGGTATGACGCCAATGTCAGATGCCATATTAAACTTGTCTAATAGTCTTTGTTATTTGTGGTCCCATCTTCCAGATATTTTGTACACAATATGACAAAATTATCTCAACCCTCCTCTTCCGCTGTGCTATGCGGGTATTTTGCTAGTTTATATATCAAATTTTTTCAAAGCTCACCTATACCTGTATATTATGTCCCATCCACCAAATACGCCACACTCGCCTTTACTTGCATGATATGTCAGATATAACAAATACGTCATAACTCACCTTTACTCGTATGATATGTCATATATCCAGGGGCGTTGACAAGTCCGTTGTATTTTGTTATTGTTGCAGCATAAAGCTTGCACACCTTGGTGACAGAGTGGAAAGCAAAACTGACACAACTGGTGTTAAACACACAAACTTTGGCGCAATCTATTTTGTTAGCAGACGACTTCAGGGTTGTCTCCCCAAACATCCAGGTGCCCGTAGATTTATCAATTAGGTCACGATTCCGGTGAATTTGGAAGGTCACGATGGTGGCTGTCACGTGAGCTGTACCCACAATCCACAGCGCCAATTTTAACAACATGTCGGATTTATGCTGCTGACGTTCAAACATTTTTATTTCATACATGAGAGATGACCTAATATATTTTAACCATATTATAAATAACATAAGGATACATGAGAGATGACCTAATATATTTTAACCATATTATAAATAACATAAGGATAAGTGAGAAATAACCTAGTATATTTTATAAGTATTATAAATAACATAAGGATACGTGAGCATGAAACTCTATTTGTTAGATACGTTTTACTCATTAAAAATATTTCTTCCAAGAATCATTTCCGCGTTGTAAAGTTATTTATTTTATTCAGCAACGGTCACAAAGCTGTAATATTTATCTTAAGTCATAGAAAATGGAATTCAAAATACTTACACATAGGCACCTGATATTCAAAATTCAGTAACGCTTTGTTTATTTGTTTGTTTTAAAAATCTTTCGATCAATTAATATAAAGCCAACAATTCTCGGCAGCTAAACTTCTCACGAATATCTAACAGTTTGATTCCGAAAGCTGGCTCGTAATCTCTCGACCAAAATCTCTTTTTTCTAAAACATTCGCAACATGTTCATGATAAATAGAAATCAAACTTATCCTGGTGTCGTTTAGCCTTGAGAGATTTTCAAGTTCTTTTACAATTGTGGCATTCATTTTTAATCGCCATTTATTCATGCGGTTGGTTTCCAAATTGGTAGCGAGTGAAAGGCTAGCCTTCGCCTTTGTTAGGGGCAAACATTTTTTATTAACTTACCCTGATCAAGAATTCATTCAGACAGTCATTCGTTGTGGAGCGCAAGCGGTGGCGATGTAGCAACGGTCAGTGTTCCCCGTAAGCTGCGACACTGCGAAGAAGTTTAGAATTACCACACAGCTAATTTTTTTAAATATTGCACACACAAAAATTAATACCGTGCAACTTTGCACACAAGATGTTGGTCTTTCATTTACTTGGCATACGGACCAACGAATCTTACAGGGAACATTTGCAACGGTAAACCAAACAATAAATAAATGTATTTGTTTATTATTAGGGGGTATGTAGATATGTTTTTAAATATTTGCCAGACCAGGATAGTTTTGACCTCATATTTGCCGGATCAGGATTTGGATATCTTCACATTTAAGTGTAAGTGCTAAGAGATTGTACTTAACTACTTTCTCTTTAGTATTTAGTAGGGATGCGGAAATTATCGATTAATTTCTCGATTAATCGGTAACATTTTTTATAGATTAAAATTATTTTAATCGATAAAATAGAGATTAACTTAACACAATATTTTTTAAACAATGGTTACGATTTGATAATAAATAATTAATTATTAAGAATAAATGCGTGTTTGCTTTATTGTAAACTTTAAAATAAGGTGTTTTTATAAGGAAAATGATTTAATTATTTTTACTTAATTAATAATAACAAAATTTAAATTCATTGACATTATGTTGAACTACTTATATCTAAATTTTAAAAATGTCGTTATCCTTGTTTTTGTTACTTCCCTTGAAATTTTCAGTTTGATGACGTCATACATCTTATTTTAGCTTAATCAAAATTATCGATTAATTATTCGGTAATTTTTCAAAAGTTAACGATTAAATTTAAATTAATCGATAACAGCCCTAGTATTTAGTACTATTTATTAAAATATGTATCATACAAATTATGGAGTGGAGAGTATCTGCTATCTACAATGACAGTCTGTGACACTGTCAACGAAAACGATGAACATTTTACAATGAACTGAATGAACGAACTGGAACAAAGTTCAACGAACTGTGTAGTGTGTACCAAGCGAACAGTGTTGTACTGAGTGTGTACTGATGTGTACAAGAAGTCGTGATCTAAAGCCATAATAAAAACTGTTCTTTATTCAGACGATTTTTGTTTAATATGTTGTTAGTTAATTTAGTTGAATATCTAATGTAGTAAAGTAATATCTATACTTGTAACTTTTTTAACTTAATATTTTTATCGTGTTGAAAATGATTGTTTTACTACATTTTGCACTGATTTGAATGATTTCATAATCAATGCTTGTTAATTTTATTTGTCATATATTAATAATTTAATGTATAACTTAATTTGCTAATTAACTTATTTTGTATAGTTGTAATATTCCCAATAGTCTAGAGTTTAAAAGTTATAAGACTGAATAAGATATAACACGTGAGAGAAGCAAATGTTAATTTCTAAATTCGCTAATCTAATTGCAATAGATTTCCGGATACTATCCGGAGCTGCCATAAGTATTTTGAAATTCCGAAAAGTGGCGGAAATCCTGATATCTGGACCGCATATTCGGCATGCCGGATATCCGCCTACCCCTATTTATTATAAACACTGAAAAGGCGGCACCAGTAATGATATCAAACATAACTCTACAAAGGAAGAGGATGCCCCCAGGAAGACACTCTGACAAACTGTAATAACGGGTTCTCCAAAAGAAAGAAATATATTTGCGTGTAACTCAACATACAAAAATTCTTTAAAATGACATTATTTGTTGCTTAATTTAGCAATAAAATATGTGGGGGGGGGGGGGTTCATGAACCGTTATTTTGAGTATTAATGAAGAATTAAAATCTTGTTGGATGGGAAAAGAAATGATTTCATGGGCGTGAAAAACTAGTTCGGTTGCGTATACCTTAAATGTCAGGAGTATGCATTTTTTTCTTCGGATTCTTGCAATGTGATTTATTTTAAAGGTTTTGAACTCCTTTATATTAATTCGTTTTGTCTGCTTGCCTGAGTGCCAAAAATACTTTGGATCGATTTTTACCCCACTATCGAATATGCTGGCGAGCTGAAATTTTCAAGACAAACTTGCGTCAATGATAAAAATGATGTTGCAAAATTTCAGATCGATTGAATGTACTGGAATTAAATTAATGAATTTTTAGATTATCTTTATTTATCTCTAAGTAACATGTTAACTTTTGTACTAGAGTGGTGCGTATTATATTGAACAACTTTCCTGTCGCGCAATAAGGTGCGTATTATATTAAACATCCTTTCCTGTCACGCAATAAGGTGCGTATTACATTGAACATTCTTTCTTGTCGCGCAATAAGCTGTGTATTATATTGAACATCCTTTCCCGTCGCGCTATAAGGTGCGTATTATACGGAACATCCTTTCCTTTCGCGCTATAAGGTGCGTATTATATTGAACATCCTTTCCTGTCGCGCAATAAGGTGTGTAATTATATTGAATATTCTTTCCTGTCGCGCAATAAGGTTCGTATTATATTGACTATACTTTTTAAAAATATATGCACGACCGGTGCGCATTATATTAAACATGTTTTACGAGACATAACTAAAATTGAGTATTTTTATTTTGTCTTTCGCTGCGCATTATGATGAACATTCTTTTAGTTATGTCTCGTATGTATAGGATTTATAGTCAAAAACTTGTTTTTTACGATGTTTTTTTGTTGTTTTGTTTTTTAAAACTTTTCTTCCTTTTTTCTCTCTCTCTTGCTTTTAATTAGCACATAGGAAGTTCTTGCATTGACACCGCCATAGTATGGTGCTAAATTCTACTCACAATCATTTACCCCTCACTCTTTTAAGTAGTCGTACGAGTGGCGGTACATTTACATTATAAGTAAAGGCAATATTTCAAACGTACGAAGATAAATTTGGTGGGGTCCAGTGTACGCCTTCCCTTCTTCTGAATCACTAACACTAATTTAATAAAAATCCTAGAGCATATCTACTGAAAGCCTATCTTTGTAAGACAATTTTTTTTCATTATTGTTTCATGTATTCGAAAGTGTTTCTTTGATTGTAAATATTAACTGGTAGAGTTTGCTGTCTTAACTTAGATCTATAGTTTTGAATGACGCTTGAATTCGTGTTCACAAGACAGAGTACTTTCATTGATGTAACAATCTCTTTTGTTCAATTAATCGAAGTGTCGTCATGTTTTGTTATTTAATAGGCATTCTCTATTAATAAACATTCATCTGTTAACAGACATTTCCGGAAATTTTAAGGTGGACAAATTTAATATAAGGTACGAGTAAATATATAAATGTAGGTGTATCAAGAAGGAATTATCTTATAATCTAGTTGTGAATCTATTTGTTGATTCTTCGTTAATTTAAGACAGCTTAGGAGTCGTCCATATAGTACGTCACGCTATTTTTTTTTACCATTTTAACTCCCCCCCCCCCACTGTCACAAATCTCGGACACTCCCTCCCCCCCTTAAAGTACGTAACACGTTCGAACAAAAATAAATTTTTTAGTAAGAAAAATATCAAAATTTGGTATAAAACACCCTGACGTCACACACGACCGGGTGTCCCTCTCCTCCATCACAAACTGTCACACTTTCTTACACCCCCTCCTCCCTCTGGAACCTGAAGTACTTAATGGACGACCCTGGATTGGATTTGAACAAAGAAAAACAGTTTCGTAATTTGACCATGATAATAATTTTGAGAACGTCTTAATTTTTGTCTGTATGCATAAAAACATTGTGTCACTAAAAATGGGGTCTAAAAATAGTAAAATTACAAAATGGCTTATGACGTTTTCCGGTCTGGGAAAAGACAAGCCTTTATTTATAAGTAAATTTAAATTGATTTAAAATGGGGTAAAACATTAGATACATCAACATTGCAGGGCTTGTTTAAATGAACTAGAAAAATGCCTAGAAAAATAAAGCCCTGGATGTTATTGGAGCTTTTCTATATTCCTTTTAAAATCTTAATATTTGTGGAGAAGGCAGATAGTTCTTCAAACATACCAACATACAAAACCCCATAGATTAAATAAACAAAGTTTACGTTTGAATTTAAATTCATGTGACGAACAGTAATTAACAGTCACCTACTCACATACAAACACCTACACACACAATGTATTTAACTATTTTGAGATGACGTGGTATTATTACCATTTAAAATGTTGGAAGAAAATAAACCGAAATCACGCTTAAAGGAAACATCTAGGCAGTAGTTGTGTACCCCAAGTTTGTCCTTCCACAACTTGGGTGTGATAACCTAGCTTCTTTATCCAATGACTGGTTATTATGCCCTATCTCAGGGGTCGGGATACCATGGCTTGCGAGCCAGATGTGGCTCTTTTGGTGGCTGCATCTGGCTCTCATAAAAATGTGCCATTATTTTTAAAAAATCGTTTATTGAGACGCCTTTGAACTACATATTTATTGAAAATAAAAAAACTGCATAATAAAGTTATTATAAAGAATTCAGAGAAACAGTTATTGCACTTTTAATGTTTTACTTACTCAAAATTCACCCATTTACTTGAATGTTTAGTTTTAAACATAATGTAAAGCTGTCACAGCATTAGTTTTCAATATATGTGGTGTTTATGGCTTTCTGGGACAAAAAGTTTCCGACTCATGCCCTAACTTGTCTGTGTGACAGTGAGACCCAAGCTTTACATTTCTTGTTCCTCTATATTCTATACTAATAAACTTTTTAATCACTTTTTTTTTCAAAAATTACTTTAGGATAAAACACATATTTACCAAGTATATTTTTTTAAAATGTAAGGACAATTGGAGATCCATCATCAAATCATTTTCCCTAAGCTCTTCTTCAAATTGACTTTACTCCGCCGCTATCTCCGTCAATAAACGCCAGACACAAAACAATGTTTAAAAGTCAACAACGTCTACCGCATACATGTATATTCAGAAGACTAACACAGTTTTGTTAGCTCCCCTTGAATGTTTGTGAACAATTAACAAGTGTTATGTTTAGCAGCTTACAAACCATAAAACATCGCTAGAGTATAAACATGTACACATTAGCCTTTAGCGGCTCTGTCAATATACTCTCAACGGAGAATCGCAAGTCTTCGACGTTTTTCCCATCCGGTCTTTTTGGATCACACAGCTTCATGTCAGCCAGCCTCTAAAAACACGTTTATACGGATTTAAGTTTTAGAATTGTCAGGCATTGATGGCCTGGTTAATTTATTATAGATTAATTAAACTCTTGAATTGAAACTGATATCGATGTGTAGTAATCTTTTGCCATGCAAATTTTGGCACCGGACAGTTGAAACATTTCAATAACTACAGAAGTGTTTGTAACAAACCAAGTCTTACTATTGGCCATAAGTAATACAGATAATATGTTCAGACATTGTTTTTATATGCACATTAGTTTGAGAGTCATTGATTTAAACTAATGTTTGATAGGTGTAGGTCTGTACCTTGACTCCATCTGGACTTACTGCTTGGTACCTATTGCCACAAGTAGAACTAACTTTTCTGCACCTATCTAGTAACTCACTCTGACTTATAAAAGGCTCTAATCATCACATGGAGGCCTTATTTCCCCAACACTCAAATCATCCATGAAAGAATGAGCCGAAAACAGAGAACTCCTATCACAAAGACAGAAAGACATTGAAGAAATTTGACGCTAAAAAGATGTTTAGATTTGATTGTTAAAAGAAAAAGATTATAGAAATCACTGCCGAAAATTGTTTCAAATAACATATCAATTTTATCTGATATAGATACAGTCTTCTTTATGACTAAATACACCATGTATTCCATCGCAATGAAACTTGAGAAAGTTGCTAAGAATCCTTCAGCTAAAGAAACTTGCGAAAACTAATTAATTTTTCATCCAAATTTCGTTGTTTCCTTACATGGGCTTATAACAATAATTTAAGAAGTTAGCTTTAGTGTAAATTGATAAACTTTAACCAAACACAGTACAAAAAACCCTATGATTTATATTCAAATACTATTTGGCATTGAACTCCTAATCTACATCCCTTCGTAGCGTGGGGCCCAAAATCTTCTATTTTTTTAACGTTTGATACTTCATTTCCCACTTAATCTTACACGATCTTGACAAATATATTTTAAACACACATAACAATTACTTTACCTATAGAATCTACTGGCTGTCTTTTTAAATCTGAAACGCTGATCTATTTATTTATACATTACTTATTTACTAAATGACATTATGTTCTACTTTCTCTTATTATTACATAAGCACTGAAGTAAGCACTGGAGGTCTCTCAAAGACGATATTGCAAGGCACAGTCCAGGGAAGAAGGAAAAGAGGCAGACCAAGGAAGAGTTGGGAGGACAACATCAAAGAGTGGACCGGCCTTTCATTTAGCGATTCCCAGAAGGCAGCTCAGAACCGTGACACTTGGCATGAGATAGTGCGCAGCTCAAAATGGTGCCCCAACGACCCAGCGTCGCGTTAAGGGACAGTTCAGTTCAGTCACTGAAGTAACAGAACAGAGATATTTTAAACTTAAAATGAGAAATTATTACCTATGTTTATTAGATACCTGTTATTATTCATTAAAAATTAATAATTTTAATTAATAGTAAAATATTTCAAAGAATGTATACGCTTAGCACCTTCTAAATAATATACCCATGCCTTTTCATAGCCAGTGACACAATAAAAGTGATTTCTCTATTAAAAAAAGATGAACATATATTTTGTTCTACAAGAGGAAAGACACGCTAAGTGCAAGCATGATACTCCTAACCCGGTCTGTACTAGAGATGTCACTCAAATGTCAACTGAGATCCCTGGTGACATTTAGATCAATGCGTGCTGGTTTGATCTATCTATATCAAGAATATTGACGGTCAACTACATCTAAATAATGTGCAAATTTCTGGATATTAAACAAATATTAGACTTAAATTTGAATTTGAATTGAAGATTTATGGAAATTACATTGTACCTTTCCCAACAGAAATAAGGTGTAGAATTAAATCAACTGATATAGGCGGTGAAAATATGAAATCACTGCGCAAAATTTTGTTAGCGAAACAAAATGTACATCACACATGCCACATGTTTCTATTGTCTTAGATAACGGAGACCTTTTCTTGCTGAGTAACACGATGTGACCCGCACTACCCCCTCTTCCCACCTCCCTCAAATCTCTGCACTAGCCCAATAACCTAATTTCTGAATGACGTCCACACCAGAGTTGTAGCATCACGTGTGACGTATATTGTGGTAGTCAAGAAATAACGTGATTGGGCCTTCCATAAATGAAGTCACGCGCCTAAAAGGTGGTGAGGGAGTCCCGCATTTATGACGGCGTATGACGTGGGAGAGAGGGTGTTTTTAGCAACGTGACATCACATCAAAAGACGCAACATTAATTAAAAGTTACACTTAAATATTTAATGATGGCAATTTATTAAATGATGTTCTCAATTTGAATGGCTTCAAACGTGCAACGATATTAGAGTGCAGACTTACACTGAATAAATACTTAAATGACCAAAAGTGATTTAAAACAAGATAATTTTCAATTAGAAAATTCGGCGTTCAGGAAGAGGGGCAAAGCTTTGTGACATCATATTGGGTCTAAGTTTTTGTGACGAAGTGTGAAGAGGGGGGGTAAAGTCGGCCGTAATAGCGTGATGACATTTCTGGACGGCCCTATTAGCTTTGTAATACCCATCTTCCCATGATTATAGGTAAACAATTGCACCACGTTGTCAAAATTATACTTAACAAAGTTCATGTTTCAATCATTATCCGTAGGCTGGCTAGTAAACAAAACTTACTTTTAGATATCAGTTGACTACAGAAACTCATACTTATTTCAATCATTACCCCTAGGCTGGCTAGTAAGCAAAACTTACTTTTAGATATCAGTTGACTACAGAATCTCATACTTATTTCATTCATTACCCCTAGGCTGGCTAGTAAGCAAAACTTACTTTTAGATATCAGTTGACTACAGAAACTCATACTTATTTCAATCATTACCCCTAGGCTGGCTAGTAAGCAAAACTTACTTTTAGATATCAGTTGACTACAGAAACTCATACTTATTTAAATTTTCAATTTAATATAAAATCATATTTATAGAAACCACGCGCTTTCAGTGTCAAATATAATTGAAATGTGCTTCGATCGCACGTTTAACAAATAGAATCAATTTAGTTTAATGATATGTTTATTAAAAATTCATTACGGGAATTCCACGAAAAGGAATACAACAGGCAGCTCAGTCTGACAAGCTATAGCAGAGTGGGGCTCACAAAACTGTTCATTGTAGAACTTGGGAGGTCAGTGCCCAAAAGGGCGGCACCGAAAAGGGTAATATAAAATGATAGTGCCCCAGGGAGTACCATCTGACAAGCTTCAGTAAAGAAGTGCGTAAAAAAAGAAGTTGAAACGTTCTTCTTAAACTGCGGGCAGTGCGGCTGGGCACATATTTGGCACCTCCTCGCATCAGTGTAGAATAACCGCGCAACAAATATTTATAAATATAATGTACTATTTTTGTTTGCGTTAATTTTTTTACTTTTTTTTTTTAAAATATGGATGCTAAGCAACTTCGTCCACGAGTTTTTCACCGACCAACGAACCTTGCAGGAAATATTGATAGTTAATGGTAAAAGTAAGTACATGAGTGAGGGGATTTGGTCTCTTTTATTCGAGTGGCCATTGAGTCTTGATCAACTACAGCCAAGTGTTATGTCTACTAATTCATAGCTTCACGATTATCTTAGAGTATCGTGACTCCAAAGACCGACAATCCAAGTTCTACCCGGTTTCGGGCTTCTGCACAGTCACAGATCATGTCCAGAAAACTGGACCGTCCCAGCACGTCGATGCATCCCGACAATACCGTCAACAGTCAAAAATAGCTGAAACGGAATACGCTTAGCTAAAATTGGACCCCCGTAAGGCACCAGGGGTTCCTAGACATCATCCAATACGTCTGTGTCGGTTAGCGGGCGAGTTCATAGGACGATATCTTCTTCACTGGTTTCTACTGAGATAGGAGCGGGGCCATCCCTGAGACATACATCACTCCCACGGGAAACTTCAGCACTCACCCACGAAAGAGAGCGTCACGTGCATCCCACGTGAGTTTACAGCGTGAAGAACTCAGCAAGCAACTACTCTGATAGGGGCGTCAAATCATAAAACTCAGAAGCGTCGTGTGACCCCCCCCCCCACCCATGCCCGAGATGGCTGAAGTGCCTGCGTAACTTAACCCAAGAAGGCATCACACACAGGACTCAATTTTGAAGACTCTATAAGCTGATATCGATATGAGTATTGTTCCTATTTCTATGTTGTACAATTTTTGTTCACTAAATATACATTCTGTTATAATTGTAAATACAATATTTCGACTGTTTAGTCCTTCAAATTTGTTAATCAAATGATAAAGGACAACAGGTCCTTTGTGTTGTTTGGTTTTTAGATTGCCAACGAAACACGCAATTTCTTTCACCAAATATTCCATGTATGTTTTTGCAGAATTGCTGATTTATGCAATGAAGAACACCTCTTAAAACTTTAAGAGTAAAGTATTTGTACGTCAGTCTATTGGCAATTAATTAATGCGTTTGCAAATAGAATGCACGAATCATTGCTAAGAATGCCCTAGTTTAATTAACTGAGCTCGTGCGACCGACCGTGCGACCGTGCCGAAAAAACTTTGGATCGATTGGTGGTTGGACAATTCGACCCTGGTCGATTCGACCCCGGACGGTTCGACCCTTCCAGTTCGACCCCAGGACGTTTCGACCCCGGGACGTTTCGACCCCGGTCGGTTCGACCACGGACGGTTCGACCCCGGACGATTCGAACCCGGACAGTTCGACCACAGGACGTTTCGACCCCTTTGTATCTACACCGTAGAAATTTTTTTTTTTTAATGATATTATTAGATTTTTGTATAAAAATAATTTAACATAATATTATTATGCATTAAAAAATAAATTTAGTTTGAAATAGTTATTTGCAACGTTTAATTTACCATCATTTGTAAAAGTATATACACATAAAACCAGTCAACATTCAACGTACATTCATGATTATGATAAATGCGCTATTCCTCTCAGGAAACCTAGCTAACTCCACCCCAACCCCGATCCGATGTAATCGGGCAATAAAAAGGCAATGTGGTCAGGTCGTCCTTTCTAAAGGTGCCTACATTCTCGCTGCACCCCCACCCCACCTCACTTTATTTACCTTTCCCATAACCTTCGCCAGCACACGGCACACGGCGTGATGTGGTGATCACTAAGTCTACTAGCCCTTGTAAAATGTCATGAAAGGCCCCTGAAAAAATGTAAATAACAATGGCTTAACGTTCAGACTGGTCATACGGGCCTAGCAGCTTCAATGTTATTATTGCATTCTACGCGGCGGCATTAACTATTAAAACTGACAACTTTGTACGTCTTATTAAAATCAGTATTTCTGCGAGGGAGGTCTTCACGTGTTAAGGAACACAAGAAGTAAATGGAAGGGTGCGCGTTTGTAATGGTTAAAACGCCTGCGAGGTGCACTGTTCTGCTTATCGACACCTTTTTAAAAAAGAATTTTTTTTTTAAATCATTTATTTTTGTTATCACAGTGAAAATCTTTGAACTAACCACTTAAATTATACATCTTTAAAACCAAATTATAAAGTAGGTCTTTTTAAAGTGTGTTTGGGATAGGAGTTGAAATTCTGTTTTTAATTTTTAATTTATAATTATACCAAAAATTAATTAAAAATAATAATAGTTGTAAAATAAATTATAAATGAAAAAAAAAATTCACAGTTTAGAAACGAAAGGGTCGAAACGTCCGGGGTCGAAACGCCCTAGGGTCGAAACGTCCTGTGGTCGAACTGTCCGGGGTCGAATCGCCCGGGGTCGAATCGTCTGGGGTCAAACCGTCCGTGGTCGAACCAACCGGGGTCGAAACGTCCTGGGGACGAAAAGTCCTGGGGACGAAAAGTCCTGGGGTCTAACAGGCAGGGTCGAACCGTCCGGGGTCGAATTGTCCCTAATTCGGATCGATTTTAACCCACTTTCTCGTAAGTTAGCAAGCTGAAATTTTGCAGGCAGACTCATGCTAATGATAAAAATGATGTATCAAAATTTCAAATCGATCGAATGGACAGTAATTGAATTTTGAATTTTTAAATTATTTTCTTTATCTCTTTATATTGTGTCAATTTTTGAGATAGAGTGTTGTGGTGCGTAATATGTTCAACAACCTTTCATGTCGCGCAATAAGGTGCGCCTTACATAGACATTACTTTTTAAAAATATATTCACGATCGGTGCGCATTATCTTAAACACGTTTTACGAGACATAAGTAGAATTTCAATTTTGTATCTTCGGATTGTTTTGCCCTGCGTATTATAATGAACATCCTTATAGTTATGTCTCGTAGATAAAGGATTTAAGTTTTTTACGGTTTTTTTTTTAAATTTAGTCCTAGTTTCTTTTTACTTAATTGCAATTTTGATATTTAACTTTTGCTGGCACATTTTTTAAAGTAATTAACAACTATGATATGAATAATACTTTTTTTTAAAAAAATTAATTATATTCATTTATTTTAATTTTCAAAATATTCACCACTTTATGTCCTCTAGCGCAGTGCTTCTCAAAGTCATGGTACGGGGACCGATTCCTGTCCGTGGGCCATCCGATGCCGGTCCGCATATATTACTTAGAAAGGACATTTCGCAACCACATCAGTACAGGGGGAAAAGTTCACTTGTCCGTGGTGCGATTGGAAAAAAATTTCATGCCAGTCCGCAATAATAAAAAATTTAGAATATTATTTTATAAAGAAATTTCTACTCATTCACCAGTAAAAGAATATTTCAATGATTGTCGTTTGTCGATTCTTGATCACCATTGATTGCTAGTATCGATCGACAGACCAGATATTTAGATCAAATATCCAACCTAAGATCATGTATCAGTTATTATCACGACCTACACATGACCTTGTTGTGAGTAGTGAACTAACCTTACAATATAAGACAAGACCTACACATGTGTTTCTATTGTCAATAGTGAACGAACCAACGACCTTGTTCCATGGCATGTCCTGATGGGTTGCCATTGACGTCATATTCTAATGTTCACTAACATTTTATCACAGGTCTTATTTATGTATCATACACCATTCTGACCACACCTGGCATTCTTTATATTATCCATTATCCCAAACACACCTGGCACTAACGTATTATTCAATTAATTCATAATCTGTGCTATCAATGTTTTACAACGTTGCAGTAGACACTGGCATAATTACACATGACAAAATGGCAGTAGAATAAGTCTTGAAGACAAATAACAACTCTACTTAGAACACAATCACACAAAAACAACAAATATACTCAACCTTATTCTATGCTTAGTTTCAAGTTTATTTCTATTGCTATATATAACCTACAGAAAGACAAATAATTTCTATCTCATTTTTAACTACAACAATTTTATATTGCAAAAGGATTATTTAAACTTTTGTTAAACTTTTTTTTTTAAATTGGTGAGATGTTTAGCTTCTAATTGTCTTTTTATTAAGTCTTATTCAAAATATAATGAGTTTATTAGACTTTTAGTTTACCATGCTTGGAAGCAATCACAACAGATCAAAGTCTTCAATGTTGACAATGTCCTCATTGATATGAGACTGGAAAGTAACGTAAGTTTTTTAAAGTTAAAATGTGTGCTTTGGTAAAAATATATATAGTGTATTAATAAAAATGTTTAATTTGTGATATCAATGGGAAAAAACACATGTTAAAAACACATGTTCTTAAGAACTAGTAAAAAGATGTAATTTCACAAAATTTAATGAAAAACCAAAAATATATGTAACGAAGTCTCCGCGAAAAAGAAAGAACACGGGTGATTAATTCGAAACATTGAACAATAAAATTTGTGATCGGATGTAAGGAGACAATTATTAACATCGACAGAAAAAAATGCCACAAACTTTAGTTATGGAATTCCGAAAATATTTCACATCGAAAAGATAAAGCTAAGATATAGATCTAACCATTATGCGAAATGATTTTTAAATTTAAATGCATAATTCGTCATCTGAAAGTAATATAGTTAAATCTAGGAGCATGAAAGTTGTATTTTATTGTATGGAAGGCCAGTCATTTTAATATATGCATAATTCGTCATCTGAAAGTAATATAGTTAAACCTAGGAGCATGAAAGTTATATTTTATTGTATGGAAGGCCAGTCATTTTAATATATGCATAATTCGTCATCTGAAAGTAATATAGTTAAACCTAGGAGCATGAAAGTTATATTTTATTTCTTTCTGAAAATCGGCTTGTAGAAACTAGTTGGGGGGGGGGGGGNGGGGGGTGGGAATTTTTTTAACCTCAAATAAACAACGTTTTTGTTAAAATTATTAAATAATATGATATAATAGCAAAATTTGAAGGTTGATGTATCAAAAGGATTGTTCATCAAAAATTATCATGGTTTTATTTAATTCTTTTATCTTAAAGGTCACATTTGCACATTTAATGATTACGTTATACATATGACGAATTACAAATATTACGATTAAACTTAAGTGTAATGGTTGTTTATCATTTTTTTAAAAGAGTGAATATTTGGAACGGAAAAAAAAAAAAAAAACAATTTAAATGATGCTATAGACTATAGAGAGATAAGACTCCAACTGCAAGTATATGTCCTTGCTGAATCAATGTATGTGTATGGGGCATGATAGCACAATGACATATTTATACAAAGCGTGGCGTATGGTGATACACTGATGGAAGGGACGTGGTGCATGGTCACACAATGATGAATGCAGCGTGGCGTCTGGCGACACAAGATGAATGGGGCCTGGCGTTATGTGAATTAAGATGAATGGGGCGTGGCGTATGGTGACACAAGATGAATGGGGTGTGGCGTATGGTGACACAAGATGGATGGGGCGTGGCGTATGATGACACAAGACACAAGATGGATGGGGTGTGGCGTATTGTGACACAAGACGGATGGGGCGTGGCGTATGGTGACATAAGATGAATGGGGCGTGGTATGATGGGGCTAATTCGTTTCAACATAATACGAGTGACGTCACACATACTTTCTCGATTTGGTATGTTAAAATAAATAATAATATTTTATAAATGAGACGAGTGTTTGAAGTTAACAATTTTTAATTTGGCCTTCAAGAGAAAAAAGCTTAACACTGATCATCAAAGGAACACATCAGCTTTATTTTTATTTATTATTTCAATGTTACTATCGAACAGTCGAGACGATATGGAGATAATCTGGCGTGCGGAATTTCATCTTGCTAAGTGCCAGACTTTGTCAATCCCATAAATCCTCTGAACAAACCATACGAAAGAAATTTCTATATTCTTGAATGAGTTTCAAATGTGATTAACTAGAGATCACAATACAAGGAGAACTTTGCAGACATGTGTCTATGAACAAGTACGCAACCAAGACAATGAATGCTAAGGTTCATAAATCTAAATCTAAAGATTGACAACGACAAATCTCAAAACTCCTTCGTCCTGCATATTTCAGATAAATATCCTTCAGCGTGGACCCAGATACTGCACAGAAAATTAACAAGTGGGAGTCGAGTTTGTAACGGACACACTTTGATGGTCAACATTCCTGCGTGTCCTACAGCAGACTCTTCTATGTACACAAGAAAGCAAAGACTTCAGGAGTTCTTAAAAGAGCAGCCAGCATAATACTGCGAATGAGGAAGTCAAATCCCATCGAACAGGATCTTAATGATCTCAACTGGCTTCCTATAGCTGACCAAATAGAACACAAAATTCTGTCAATAAAGCTGTAGATCACGCTGCATTATTTTTTAAAACTAAATTCAAACTATGTATTTCTAACTCAAATCGAGCTGCGTTTACCTTCACAGTCTCTTTTGAAAGTTTCCGGGGTTGATGGTTGTAGCAAATAGTCTCTGGTACGCATTTTTCAAGAAACTACATCAAAGTTACATGTATGGCAACTGTCCGTCTCCGAAAAACGATAGATTTATCTTTATTATCTGCAGCTCTTGGTGTGGCTGATGAGACCAATCTTCGAGTGGCAGTCTCTTCTGCATGTCACACACACGAATGCAGTGGTGCAAATTTATATAGGCTTCCATCATACAGTAAAGTTATGAAACAAGAGAATGTGAGGGCAAAGAATGAAGAAAAATAAAAAGTATTTTATGAAAGCTAAGTTTCGAAGATCAGAATATGATTGACATGCTGGACTTATATGGATAATTAGCGCTATACAAGATACCATCACCCGTACCAACGTCATCATCAACAAAAGCAACACTACATCCATCATTATCATCATTATCAGCAGCAGTATCCTTATCGTCATTTGTGAAGAAGGATAAAGATTATCCAGGCTCGCAATGTTATAATAGACTAGCAGCAAAGCCCGTCCGAGGACTTCCATCGTCGTTTCGGTGGCATGTTGTCAAGGAGTAACAGTAGTGACTAGCAGGAGTGACACACTCCAAGATGGGAACACAGTACTGAATGATGACCAAAATACTGCACATACAATTACTCCTTTTGAACGTCCGCGTAAATTTTTTCAATATGTAAATGAGATTTAATTTTTCTTCGTTAGTGATTGGCTGTAGGAGTCTGTAGGATTTTGAGGGACCAATCGCTATCGAGGACCACACAGACAACTGCCTTTTATTATATAGGGTATTAAAAATAATATTTTTTTTACACAGATTAAGTTTTAAATATCAGACTGCAACAATCGTGCCAATCACCTTCTGTCTTTAACCTCGCTACGTTTACCTTGCAGCCAGTAAAAAATATTCTATACCACAGAAACATCGTAAAATTCTTCCAAAATATAGAGAAGTCGGAGTAATGACACGTTAAATAACAGGCTATCTAGGTTTACAACATAGTACAATCCTATAAGAGAGTCTACAAAATTAATTGTCATAAAAATTTGTTATAATATAAACAAACCGTCAAAACACAATGTCGATGGGTTTGACTTAATGTCGTTAACACTGTCTACAAAGTATTTTTTTTTAAAACACATTACTAACAAAATTAAATTAGTTTATCACAATGAAAAGTTGGTTAGGTATATTTACGATGACGTCATCAATAATCTCTACCCAGAGCTTCACAACCTCGACTTCCGCCATTTAGTGCTCATGATTTTGCCGGTATTAATGAAAGAAATCTGTATCATCTTTAATAGCGTCTATTTCTTCACACATTGTATTTTCTTAGAACACACGTTTCACTAAATCATCGTATCTTTGTTGTTATTCCGTTGATTTTAAAGTAAATCCATTACAATGACTTGTATAGTGAATAGGGTGGTGAAAACATATTCATGAATGTTAAAACGCCAATCTCGTTAGAATATAAAATATTATTTTAATTGTGTTAAGTTGCAACACCAGGTCTAATCTTTTTAGGATAGGCTATGCGCAAAACACACATTTTTATTTTATTCGCTGGTCTGTTTCAGTTTGATCGCTCACACAGACCAACAATATAACGCTAAATAGTCTATTAGGATTACAGTTTTCTTTTGCTACACATTGGTGCATCACTTGAAAACGATCAAAAAGAAATCTCGTTAAATTAACGAACGATGCGAGATCTTATGGCGAAATCCCCGATTTTTCAGTAATGACCGGAACAGGAAGTAGTAAAAAAAGCAAACTGTTAACTGCAATTTTTCAACTCCTTCATTTTAAAAACTGTTTGCCCCGTCAGCAGTTGGTTGTGTAAATATACACATCCGGGCATTACTTACAGAGAACTCAACCTGTGTCATGCGACTGTTGTTCCGCAAACATTTTTCAGAGGCTAACTAAGTTCCCAATGGCCGGCAGCGGTCCATCTAATGCTCCCTGAAGAATACAGGGAATCTCTCGATTCTGCCGTTGCTCCAAGAATGGAGCTCTGACATCCTGAAGTCGTAGTTGAGCATGACGCTGTTGACCGCCTTGTCCATCCTCTGACCCTCGTCCGGCACGACCATACCCAGCAAGGCGGAATTGGGGAACGGGAGTTCGCCCCTTTCGAGGAACTTGTCGGTTCCCGTGTCCGTGTTGTACATGTACTTGATGAAGGTGGGGGCTTCCTTGTGGGAGTTTGTGGCGTAGAGTGTTCCGCAGATCATGAAGGCGTTGCCGATGTGGGACTTGGGATAGCCGGTCATCCACGTCTTTAAGATCTCCATCTCCTTGTGGTCAATTTGGCTGATGACCATTTTCCCACCGGAAGCTTCAGTGGCGTAGATGGCCCACAAACCTGTGGGTAGAAGAAGGGCGGTATTGGTGGTATAATTTCAATGGAGTAATTTTTGGATTTAAGTTTTTAAAATCCATAAAAACTAAATATAACTGTAAAATATATTTATTTTAAAAATTTTACGTATCCCAAATACACAGCCGTAAAATTCAACCAGAGAACACTAGAGTATGAAACCTAGTAATTTTATTACATTTAGTTTTGTAGCTACCTAAATAGAAAATACAATTCCCAGAAGGTTGTAAAATTTTGTGTTTAAAAACAGGTCAATGGCAATATTTCCTTTAAGCCGTGTGGCCTCGCAAATATCTGACCGAGGCAGCAGTTCAGATTGCACACAAAATAGTTGCTGTGCAACATTGCACACGACTTTTTAACCTTGCTCACGGACCAACGAACCTTAGAGGGAATATTGGTCAATTGTATGTACATTCTACATAAAATCATCTCACAACACATCTTCTATCTACACCACCAATTATCACCCTCCTGAGTTGATCAAGCGGCTTTCTAGCACTTACATCCAATTACTTCACCCTACGATTACTATATTTTCTAACGATTACTATATTTTCTAACGATTATTATATTTTCTAACGATTACTATTTTTTCTAACGATTACTATGTTTTCTAACGCTTACTATATTTTCTTACGATTACTATATTTTCTAACGACAAACGCTTAATTATAGAACACACGAACTTAAAATTACAATTTGATAATGTTTATAGCGCTGTACCCCAACAAGTAACTGAGCTCACATTACTACATGATGGTCTAGACATAGTGCTTTATAATACAAACGAAAGACCCCATAATGTAGACTCACACAACGCAGTTCCCACACATTTCTTACAATGTAGCTCCCACACATTCCTTACAATGTAGCTCCCACACATTCCTTACAATGTAGTTCCCACACATTGCTTATAATGTAGCTCCCACACATTTCTTACAATGTAGCTCCCACACATTACTTACAATGTAGTTCCCACACATTCCTTATAATGTAGCTCCCACAAATTCCCCATAATTTAGCTCCTACACATTGCTTATAATGTAGTTCCGACACATTTCTTATAATGTAGCTCCCACACACTCCCCACAATTTAGCTCCCACACATTCCCCACAATTTAGCTCCCACATGCACATCTGTCCACTCACCATACTCATCCACGGCCAGGTCCACATCAGAGTCCATCCCCGAGGAGTATGGGAAGACGTTGCCGTATGTGGCTCCAGGAAGCACCAGTTCGGACACAATGTCCATTTTTCTCAAGTGGTACTTGATGATCATATTGGTTCCCTGCTTCTGACAGTACAGGTGGCGTCTGTAACCAGTGGTGAAATACACATGTTAAATTGTCGTATAATAGTTAAATATTATGTTTAAATACATTTAAGAGATGCGATGAGATTGTCCAAATTACATCCTCTATAGCAGTGATGCGGCCGCGCAGATATCTGATCGACATCGCACAACGGTTTAGATTTACCGCGCAGCAAATTTTGAAACATATTCCACTAATAATAGATGATGTGCAACTATGCACACGATTTTTCTATTTTGCACACAGACCAATGAACTTTTAGAGGGAACATTGACCCAAACCCACTTATTTATAGCATGGTGCCAACACCCCAATGAAACCCTAAAATAAGGGTTTGGCTTAGCCGATTTGATTAATGACGTAATATTTTAGTCACGTGCTGTTTAATGATGCTATGCGTGCCAACTATGGCACGCGTGCCACAAGTTCGCCATCACTGTTCCATAGTGTAGAGATTATGTGTGTTCTTTGTTTTGTAATGGTCAAGCCTTCTAGAATTTTGCAAGAAAGCACTTCACTTATTTTCGCACTTGTTTCCCAAGAGTTTCAAGTAGTTAAGGAATAATCTTTTTCTGGTGCGTTCAATTCTTTGGCTACCCTTGAAAATACGGAAACGCGCCGTTGTTGAAAGCTCTAATTATTGCTTAGGATTGTGATGTCTGACTACTCCCTGCATCGTGTTTACTTCTTAGTTGCATACGAACTTGCTTGTTTCACATTTGCGTTTTCAATTTCGAGAGTTACATTATTTTTAAACTTCAACCCACAGGTGGATTCCAGTTTATCCAAATGAATCCTACAATCACAATATAATTTTGATTTCTTTATTTTAAGTGACACAAAGATAACATTATAAATGTATCCCCCCACTCCCCCAATTTAATTAGCAAAGCAATTTTTATGTTATTCCTCCTATTTCTTTTTTATTTTTTTTTTGACGTCGTAATCTCTATTGTTTTTTTTTTTTTGTTTTTTTTTGGGCATATAATAAAATATCGAATATAATGGTCTTGAAGAATAATTATGAAAAGACTGAAAATAAAAATACATAGTTCTCAGTACCTTCTCTTCATCGTCCGTTATAAAATCTAATTTTTTTTTTAATAATGCGTGTATTTTTGGTAAAAAAATATTCATTTCTATTAAAGAGAAATTTAAACGTTCATTTAATAAATAATTGGCTTAAAAGGCGAGTTAAAATATTATATTAACAATGTTGTTCTGGAGCGCCTATGGCACCCACTTTTTTCAAAAACCCAAGTAACTTACGTGAATGTTATTGCATGCGTTCAAATCAATGTGTCTGACAATATAAAATTGGTATGTGAATGATTTCAGTAAACAGAATAATAAGCTCACAGTGGCGTAGCTAGGGGAGAGGGAGGGGATCCAAATTTGAAAATCTCCCCCGGGTCCGCACTTGAGGGCGCCTCCAAAGGAGTGTCTGAAAATTTATTTTTTTTTTTTGGTAATCCTGCAGATTTTACTCGTATATTATTTTAGAGCGAAATTTAATTTTCTCGTGAGAACTTACGTTTTTAATTTATTAAATGCATTATTATATGTTGTATTTCAGCTGTTACAGCGCTAATTTAGGAGGCTTTTTAATTTCTAAGGCATTTTTTCGGGTCTATATAATACATAATCGGTCACAAAACGTCCATTTTATTTATCTAGGAAACTACTTGCCAGATGTTTTTTACCTGGGTCGACCCATGCTAAAATAAATTTTCTGACTGAAAATGTTTTATAAAAACTACTTATTAAAAAAATTGACGAAACAATAAATTTTAGTTAATAACTTTAAAATATAACATTTCATGGAGTCATTCATTCATTCATTAAATTAATAACTGTATAGATGAAAATGTGTTTGTGTCAACGAAGAAAGAGAGATGTTTTGAAAAAAAAAAGTGTAATGGGAAATTAGGGGCCGTCCATAAATGACTGGTGGATTCGTTGTTTAAAGGGATCTAGGTCCTCACTGGGCCACAGATATCGACCAGCGTCGGCAACTCCGAAAGAGTCTTGGCTGGTTAAATGGAAACACAAAGTACAACACTGGACGTTGGAAGTGGAAGTATTCACCAACACTCGATTCATTTCAAACAAGTTTAATCAATTCATCTCGATATATCTATGACCATAAATTTACAAAGTTTTAATAACTTTCACATCGTTCACACGTCCCTCACGACCCAGTCAGTCCCTAATCTTCATGTGTATTCTGCTCAGCTTTCCTTTCACCCCACACCGCACTATTTGTAGCCCTTCTACCTTCATGAATTCATGACTGACTAAAAGTCCCACCATTACTCTTATCTTTTAAGCCACTATCTGACTAGAGCTCACAGGGGCCATCTATAAATGACGTCACGCACCTAACAAAAAAAAGGGGGGGTCCACACATTTGTGACGATGTGTGACGAGGGGGAGAGGGGGGGTAAAAATCAGCCGTAGTCGCTTAACGTCATTTATGGACGGCCCCACAACAAAAAAGTTACATATAAGATCAGAGATTCTCACACCACAACATCCACGCTATCCGACCGACCGTGACAATAACTTTATGCTTCTAGCCTCTCTAGGGGAGTGGGGGTCACACATTTGTGACATGCATGATGAGGGAGGGGTGTTTAAGAAATGTGACGTCATATCAAAGCATGCAGCTTAAGATAAAAAAATTCCACTCAAAAACTTGATTGCTTACAATTTATTAAATAGCGTTTTACATGGCTTCACGCGTGATACGATGTTAGAGAGCAGCCGTACACTTTATGAATCATTTTTATTTTTATTTTCTTCAAATTGATTTGAAGCATGCTCTTTTTCAAATAGAAAATACGGCTTTTATGGAAAGGGAAGGAGGGTCGGTAAAGCTTTGTGACGTCATATTGGAGGTGGTCTAATTTTTTTTTATTTTATTTTTTTTTAAAGACGTGTGATGAGAGGACGGAAGGGGTAAAAAAATCTACCAAAATCGGGTGACTTCATTAATGAACTGGCCCCTTAGCAGCCTTTTATTTACTACTAGATACGACCTGTTGTGTAGCATACGCCGTATATTATATTCAAATGTAAAACTTAATTGTATCAAATAAATTCCCCCAGAAATATGATTCCACCGAGTCGTATTGAGTTGAAATCCCAGCTTAATCCTTTTCAATTTTGTTTTTAGACAATCATCAGGCTTTTAAAACTTACTAGATTCATTTTTGCATGGAGCTTCGCACCAGATCCTTAGGTGGGTGGGAAGGAGGTTCCCAATGATACCCCAAACCACCCAATTGTGTGGGCAGGACTTGCGCATTCGGGGGTAACGTCTACATAAATATTTATATTTTGGTGTAATGGGCATAAAAATTTGCCGACCCTTTATGAAGGCCGCTTTAAGCTTGATTTAGTAATGCTGATGTGCACGAAAGCAGAGGAACATTCGCTTAACAAGCTGTCTGGGACCTACATATTTCTGGCCTTGGGCTAGGGAGGGGGGATATTTACTAAGTTGTATTACTATTTGTGTGATTTCGTCCGTCGAGTCGACGAGGACCACTTTAGTCATACGAGGGTTGCTGGGACCGGTTTTTCCTACGCGTGCGCAGATGGCTGACGCAGCCGATCCTGGCACGGAAGGTTCGGGAACAGAAAGGACATGGGATGAGTGGGACATTAGCAGGAGGGTTGGCAGCACGGGCCTGAAGCGGTGATCCTATTTGCCTCGCATGTCTTGTCCCCTTCGTGGATTGATTGGTGCCAGGTTGACCGGTCCATTACAGCCCTTTCCCTCGTGTCTGGGTTGATGGCAAACACTTTCAATGAGTCTTTCAATGTGTCTTCGAAACTTTTCTTTTGTCCACCATGAGACAACTGGGCATACAGAAGCTCACCATAAAAGAGTCTCTTTGGTAGTCTCTGGCATACGGGCTAAGTGCCCTGCCTAGCGAAGCTGTGACTGCATCAGGAGGGTGAAGACGCTGGGGAGACCTGCTTTGGTCAGTACCTCTGTGTCTTGACTCATGGAGGTGAGCAGTGTATTCCTGAAGAGGGCTGCTCAGTCACCCAGGTGGCTGCCGGACTCCACCTCTGCTCCGTGTCGGTGAAGAGCAATCTAATGCCCTGGGCCGCCTGTGTGTGGGGTTTTGGCTACGGCTCCCAGTGTACCCACACCTGCCACTTCGTAGCTTGCTTGTCGCTACAGGAGTTGATGGTCAGTGATAGGATGGATGATAAAAAAGTGACTTGCGCGATGACTTGGATTTAAGTGAGAAAGAGTTCGTCGATCTCACTCTCTCGCCCGAGACCATCATGATCCAGCGGCAAGACAGAGTAGAGACGGCTGGTGACGGAGACGGGTGCAGTGGATGGCCACTATCTCATTATGTCCTGTGTGTCTAGTGGTTCCTATTCTCCGTCCGAGTCCAGTCTTCACGTGCACAGGTAGACATACCTAGATCACCGAGGGTTTGAGACCCGACGGCTACACTCACCAGGTTTAGCCAGGCCAGTCGAGGCTGTTGTCCGGGGTGTGGCCACTGCGCACGACACAGTTTCTAGGAGCCACTGGTGAGAGCTGAGTGTCAAGTGGGGACCAAGGGTGGGAGAACTACCCCCTAGAGAGTGCGACGTGTCTCCCCACCCCATACACCCCATTATTATTTGTAATGATAAATGAAAGACGACAGACATTTTTGCAAGGGATCCTATATAATAAAATGCAATTTTCTGTGCGGTCATCGTTAGCGATTGGTCCCTCAAACTCCTAAAGACTCCCGAAGGCAGTCAGAAAAAAAAATCATGTTAAGCCTGGTCCCTTTTGGAACTCAGGACGTGTTAGCGCATTTTCGTATTATGTATCAGTACTTATGTTAGATATCAGCATTATGTAGTTATCAGTAATTGTGTTTAGATTTTAGACATATTTTTATGAATTTTCTTGTGTAATGAATATACCTGAAAAAAAAATTATTTAAAAGTCATTTCTTTACATTTTAAATTTTTTTATTTTCTCTTTAATCTAACTACAAGTTGTTTGTGGTCACTGAAATAGGACTCATAAATGAAACATTCTAAATTGTAATCAGCTAATCGCCCAAATACCCTGTCAATTGTTGTTTGATAGATCGTAGTTGCCAATCTTGGTGAAAGTAGTTGAATGTTGAAGCTTGTTTCAAAAAGTTTTCAATTTCTGCCCCTGGGCCGCTAAGATCTTGATTGAAGTCACAACAAATGATGACGTAAAACTCTCTAAACTTTTACACATATTCTAATGACGTCAACAACAAAAAAACTAATACTTTTGATAATACTAAGACTTCCGGCAATGGCGGCCGTTGCCTGCGCCAGTGTTATCTCTCGATTCGCAATGTTTTTTGGTAGTTTTAACGGGGTTTTTTAACGGATCGAGTAACTGAGTGTTGATGCACAATTGGCAGGTCAGGACATACAAAAAACATATATACATCATGGGTCTAGGACTTATGGATGCTGAGATCTAGGGTGATGACAGACGGACGGACGGACGGACAAAACGGGTGCAATAGCGCATTCGACTTCTCGAAAATGCGCTAATAATCTCATATTGAACAAGTTTAGGCTGACGTTCTAAGCCAGTTTGTTTTCGTGCAGTATTTTTTTTCCCAAGACTTTATTTTGAGCCGTGCGCTTTCAAAAATAATGTATTTGTCAAACAAAGGTGCGCACATTTTCGTGTACGCATATTATATTGAGCTGTGGCTTTTTAAAATCCTTTATATTAACTTGTGTTTTCTGAGCCTAGGCCAGATTATACCCGAGTATATTGTGGTCAGGGGTTTAATCTGACCTGTTACACTAGTAGACCTCGAGCGCCCACGGAGATTGTGCTTAATCACACAATTGTTCAATGGCTAGAAGAAATGAAATGTTTAAACTTGCCTCGTTATTGCCGGAGCTTACAGACACAGACGCGTGCATGAGATGGTTAACTGAACGTGACCTGTCGCGCAACAGCTTTGCGTGTGTTAGATGTGGGCAAGCATGTCGGTTGAATGCAAATGTCCGTTGTAGTGATGGGAAGAGCTGGTATTGTGTAACGTGTAAAATAAGAAGACCGCTGAGAGAAGGTTCGTTTTTTGAAGGCAGCCACCTGTCCCTGAAACAGTTACTTATAATTATATATTTTTGGTGTTTTGATATGCAACAAACTATCATTAAGCGAGAGGCAGGAGTTACAACTGATCACACAGTTGTTGATTGGTGCAACTTTAGGCGGGACGAATGCGCTGTGTGGCTTGCAAATAATCCAGATGAAATAGGGGGACTCGTGGACAATGGGGCTCCCATAATAGTGGAAATTGATGAGTCAAAATATTTCCATAGAAAATATCACAGAGGGCAGTGGCGAGATGGCCACTGAGTATTTAGGGGGGGGGGGG
>MUZC01000407.1:200697-213719 GCA_002072015.1 Radix auricularia | reverse complement strand
TTTTTGATATAGGTACCCGAACGTAGGGCCACTACATTAGAGCCATTAATTAGAAGATACATCCCTCCAGGAACCCATATAATTTCAGATGGCTGGACAGCCTATGCTAATATTGACTAGATTGGCATTGGTATTTACATGGATGATGTTATTGTCCATCAGAGAAATTTTGTTGATCCGATAGACAGGGAGATTCATACAGAAAATGTAGCAAACATGTGGATGCGTGCTAAACGCAAACTGAGACGGCAATTCGGAACATCCAGCGATTTGTTTACTTCATACTTGCACGAATTTGTCTTTGGGAATAAGTTTCGTGATGAGGACATGTGTTCTACATTTTTAAAAATTGTTTCTGAAAATTACCGATTTTAGAAAATTTGCTTACATAAATAGGTAATTAGTTAAATTACGTATTTAAAAAATATGTTGGTTTATATTTTTTATCTGGAACTCTTGAAAGTAATTCAAAAATACTTATTTAGAAGAACTTAATCTAAGTATTAAAAACTTAATTTTTATTGATCATACTTCAATTTATTTAAAGATCTGTAAATGATTTTGTTTAAATATAATGTAAATTAAATGCAAGATTTTTTAAAGAATAAAAATAATGTCTTAACATTGTTATTGTTAGTATCAAAGTATCAATTTTCAGTTTTCGTGTGAAATATTTTCTCTTTTGTTTTTTATATACCTTCAGTATTTTAATGTAGATTATTTGATTGTTGTTAATTACAATATAAATAAATAAGTTACGGAAAATGTAATATTTTGTTTCGTTACTAGTTGTTTGATTCTTATTTTGTTTGTTTGTAAGTGAGAAATTTCCATTTAGCATCACATTGAGACAATCCGGCAAGTTCAGTGATAAGTAAACAAAATGGTTGCATCACGCTGAGACTATTTACTGTTGAGAGTCGAAAAATGCCTTAGAAATTAAAAAGCCTCCTAAATTAGCACTGTAATAGCTGAAATACAACATATAATAATGCATTTAATCAATTAAAAAAGTAAGTTCTCACGAGAAAATTTAATTTCGCTCTAAAAAAAATATACGAGTAAAATCTGCAGGATTACCTTTTTTTTAAACATTATATATTATAAATTAAGCCATCGATCAAAATGATAGCAACCCAAAGGGGCCACCCCCAGGCTCGCAAATCCCAAGCTACGCCACTGCAAACAATAAAGTCATATAATATTTTCAGGCGAGAAACACCACATGCACTGTTAATCTCGAAACCTAAATGATTATGATTTTTTAATATGCTGATTATGTCCTTCGCGTTGCAGAAAAAGTTACTTCTGCTTTTATTTTAGAGATGTAGGGACATGAAACAAGTGTCCTCTGACCTATTATGGTGAAAATGATGAGGGGGGGTGGTGCTAGCGCAGATTGTATTATTATAAAGCTACTGAGATTCATCTTTTGTCAAGTGAAGTCACTAGATATGAAGTCCTAACATCACAGTCTCGTTGTGGGGGAGAGGGTTTTTATAGAAGCCAATATTGGCTGGCTCATGGCTATTCCCTTGACGATAACTTTAAACAAAATGATTCTTTTAAAAACAAAAATGTTAACTACAACTAAACAATACATTTAAACAAAACGATAACTTTAAACAAAATGATTCTTTTAAAAACAAAAATTGTAGCTATAACTAAACGATCCACCCAGAAAAATGTCAACTGCTAAGAGTAACAAAGAAAAAGAAACAAATAAATTCAAAATACTTCATCCATGGAAAAGAACTAACCCAAACTAAAGATGCAAAATACTTAGGAGTCATAATAAATGAGAAACTATCTTGGAATCCCCATGTCAATGAAATTATTAAAAAATCAAACAAAACCTTAGGCTTTATAAAAAGAAACTTTTACAAATGTAACAAAGATATAAAACTAAAATGCTATCTCACCCTGGTGAGACCTATACTAGAATATGCATCTTCTGTATGGGACCCATCCACCAAAGAAAATATTGATACGTTAGAACAAATCCAAAAAAGAGCTGCCAGACTCATTACTGGAGAATATTCAAAACTGACAAGAGTAACACCATTAGTTAAATCATTAAACCTTGAAACACTAGAGGATAGAAGAACCAAGAGTAAATTAGTAATTATACATAAGGCTATTAATTCTAATTTAGAAATACAACACAAAGATAACTTAATACAACCCTCAGTTAGACATAAAAATAAAAACACCTTTCTTATTCCATATGCAAGAACAAACACATACAAGTTTTCTTTCTTTCCGTCCGGTATTCGGGCGTGGAATGGGTTGCCTGAAGAAACCAGGAAAGCCAACACTTTATCATCATTTAAAACTCTAGTAAGAATACAGGACTAAACACAAACCATAGGAAAAACGTAGGACGCAATAATCTTCTGTACAGAAGGAGCGTCTGTAACATGTAAGATAAGATAAGATTTAAACAAAACGACAACTTTAAAGAAAAGGAAATTTTTAACTTTAAACAAGTGTGATTTCCCTTTTTTAAAAATGGTAACTATAACTAAACGATACATTTAAAAAAACGATAACTTTAAAGAAGATGATATTTTTAACTTTAAACACGTGTGATTTCCTTTTTAAACAAATTGTTAACTATAACTAAACGATACATTTAAAAAAACGATAACTTTAAACAAAATGATTCTTTTAAAAACAAAAATGGTAACTATAACTAAACTATACATTTAAACAAAACGATAACTTTAAAGAAAATGATATTTTTAACTTTAAACAAGTGAGATTTCCTTTTTTTTAACCCAGACAGCTTCCTGTGTTCTCCTAATATTGGGGAATACTGACCTGTATACGGCATGTCCAGTCCCGGCACAGTGGAAGGGGAGGGCGATGTAGCTGGCCACCAGCTGGTACTCGACGTCTGCTTGACTGTCAAACGCCAGCAGCTGGTCAGACGCGCCGTGTCCGAGCAGGATGTAAACTGACCGGTAGTCGGACGGGTTGACCGACTCCACCATGTAAGACCCCACGGGCTCCGTGAGCCAACGGAAGTACGACCCCGATCCAATGGCCGAGATGACCTTTGGGCAGTCACCTGTGTAGGAGTGTATGTTAGAGTAACATTGGATTACCTCATGGTATAAGTATAACACTAATGATGGTACATGAACCTATAAGTATTAAAAAAGTAATATAAATATTTATATACCGTACAGGGCGTTTAATAAGTTTTGGAGTGTTGGGAGAACTGATGTAGTAACTTCTATAACATAAAAATTATATGTGGATGTGTTTATTACTAGATTTGTGGTACGAAAATAATTATTATAATATTATAGATTTCATTATGCTACAATATTATAATAAATTGCATAATAATAATGATAATAATAATAGCTATAATGTAAAGAAATAATGACTTAAATTAAATATTTATTATTATTGTTATTATCATTATTAGTAAATTATAAGTAGTAGTTGTTTTGTTGTTGTTGTTTTTATCTTATTGACACATGAATTCTAACCAAGACACATAATACACGAATCTTTATAATCGCTTACCTTTTACATTGGCTTCCTTCCCTTTATTTTTGTCTGAGTTTTTCTTCACCTGTGAACGCTTCTTCAACTCTCGCGCCACCATCTTGCGAACGGACGAGAGCGTGGCACTGATGTCAGCAATCTGTGGACAGACATGTTGTGTGATCAACTTTGAATCATTACGTCAACTCATTTTGACAAGTTCTTATGTTAAATCATTTTGACAAGTTCTAATGTTCAATCAATTTGTCGAGTTGTTTTTTAAGTTACTTTGTCAACTCATTCCATGAACTCCATAGGTTGCTGTAACCTTACACTCAGGCGCATCCTAACTTTTTGCATGGTGGCCATATTCCTTGAATTAAACACATTTGCGGGCCGGATTAAAATAATATATTAGAGCTCGTGCTGATTAAAAAATCGATCGATTAATAGATACGAATTTAATCGATTAATCAAGATTCAGTATTTTGCGAAACCGGTTAAGTCGTGGAAATTCCATGACTCCCAAATTTTGTGACGTAAAACAATGAATTCGTTCTGATATGCAAGAAATAAGTAAGAAAAACATTTTTGTTTACGTAAGCACGACTAAATAAATAATAATAATACGAGTTAAAAGTATGTAGGTAACAACAATTATAAACTATTGATCAATTGATAAAATATTTGAAATATTTTCTTAAATTTTTATAGAATTTTGATCAATTAAAATTTTAATTGTTATTTAATTAATTAATCATTTGTTTCCTCAGTCCCTAGAGCCCTAGATATTATGTGATGAGATATTTTGTATGCAAAATTTTAATGTGGAGGGTCAAACTAAGATCTTGAATGCAGTAAATAAGTGAGGTCAGGCTCAGTGCCACTTGTTTGTATACGTATGAGCTTGCGTATAAGATTAGTTACGTGTAATAATACGGGCCAGTTAAAATGGCTTCATGTACCGGTTTTCGCCCACGTGTCGGACTTTGGACACCCCTGCCTCACACCATCTTAAAACAGCAAGAAAAGTTCGTCTCCTCACGTCACTTTCATACCAAACTTTAATTTTTGGTTGAGGAAGCGGCACTTAAACTCTACGAGTTGTTCATCAAAATGACAAGAAAACAGAGAATAAGGGCCGTAAATATTTGTGTAAGCTTAACTGTTTGGGTCAGTTACTTTAAATTCTCATGACCCGGCTCAAAATTTTACCTGCAAGTCTCATCTACTGGGTATCGCCAAAGAAATAGTTTCCCACAGTTAATGAAACAGACTTGTGAAAATCTCAACTCAAACAAACCTTCTTACCAAAGAATTTCCTTTTTAAAAAAACACGATTTAATAATCGAACTTATTTTTCAACGTACGTTTTTTTATAAACGCAACACGAATTTCACGAACTTTTAAGACATCGATAGCAAAAGAATGAATTTCACGGATAAACTTTTTTGTTTTCATCGCAACATTCCCCCAGCATGTTGTTACCTAAACGACGTGTCTAACAAAACAATTTGAGAGCTCTTGAGACAAAGTGTTTTGTCCCGCGACCCCCGCCCCCAAAACCATTGTTTTTTTTTTTTTGTTTCTAAGATGTACAATTATCTCGCGTTTCAAGAGGAGACAAGTTTTACCTGCTCCATGGAGGAGTTCTGGGCCTTGAGAGCACTGCGCAACCCGTCTGACGTGGCATCAACAAGCACGAGCAGTGACGTCACTAACCGCTCCAGCTCGAAGTTCCTCGTGAGCAGAGCACTTCTCATGTAGTTGTACTGGTTGCTCATCGCTGCAATGATACCTTCTTTTAGCTCTGAAACAGTCAAATTCAAACATCAATGATACCTTCCTTCAGCTCTGAAAACAGTCAAAGTCAAACATCAATGATACCTTCCTTCAGCTCTGAAAACAGTCAAAGTCAAACATCAATGATACCTTCCTTCAGCTCTAAAACAGTCAAAGTCAATCATCAATGATACCTTCCTTTAGCTCTGAAAACAGTCAAAGTCAAACATCAATGATACCTTCCTTTAGCTCTGAAAACAGTCAAAGTCAAACATCAATGATACCTTCCTTTAGCTCTAAAACAGTCAAAGTCAATCATCAATGATACCTTCCTTCAGCTCTAAAACAGTCAAAGTCAATCATCAATGATACCTTTCTTCAGCTCTGAAAACAGTCAAAGTCAAACATCAATGATACCTTCCTTTAGCTCTGAGTCAAAGTCAAACATCAATGATACCTTCCTTCAGCTCTAAAACAGTCAAAGTCAAACATCAATGATACCATCCTTTAGCTCTGAAAACAGTCAAAGTCAATCATCAATGATACCATCCTTTAGCTCTGAAAACAGTCAAAGTCAAACATCAATGATACCTTCCTTTAGCTCTGAGTCAAAGTCAAACATCAATGATACCTTCCTTCAGCTCTAAAACAGTCAAAGTCAAACATCAATGATACCATCCTTTAGCTCTAAAACAGTCAAAGTCAAACATCAATGATACCATCCTTTAGCTCTGAAAACAGTCAAAGTCAAACATCAATGATACCTTCCTTTAGCTCTGAAAACAGTCAAAGTCAAACATCAATGATACCTTCCTTCAGCTCTAAAACAGTCAAAGTCAAACATCAATGATACCTTCCTTCCTCTCTAAAACTCAGATGACGTGTTTCAGTTTGTTGACATGAGGTCAACCAATGTCCAGGCGCTATGTAAGCGGGGCATCGGACAATAAACTTACATAAATACTGAACGTCAACAGTGTGAAACATTTGTCTGAGATATGGGGCGGTGGGTGGTCGTATATCATTAGATGCAAGTTGTTCTCTGGTGCTGATGGGGAAGTGGTGTGGGGGCAGCGTAGCATTGAGCTAGTCTACGGTTCTGGTAATGATTTTAATATTAAACTCTTACAGTTGGGGCTGATGTAGTTGGTGAGTTGGTGTGGTGATGTGGTTGGTAAGTAGGTGTGTTGATGTGGTTGGTAAGTAGATGTGGTGATGTGGTTGGTAAGAAGGTGTAGTGATGTGATTGGTGAGTAGGTGTGGTTGTGTGGTTGGTAAGTAGGTGTGGTGGTGTGGTTGGTAAGTAGGTGTGGTGATGTGATTGGTAAGAAGGTGTGGTGATGTGATTGGTGAGTAGGTGTGGTGGTGTGGTTGGTAAGTAGGTGTGGTGATGTGGTTGGTAAGAAGGTGTGGTGATGTGATTGGTGAGTAGGTGTTGTGGTGTGGTTGGTAAGTAGGTGTGGTGATGTGATTGGTAAGAAGGTGTGGTGGTGTGGTTAGTAAGTAGGTGTGGTGATGTGGTTGGTAAGTAGGTGTGGTGGTGAGGTTGGTAAGTAGGTGTGGTGATGTGATTGGTAAGAAGGTGTGGTGGTGAGGTTGGTAAGTAGGTGTGGTGATGTATTTTGTAGGTAGGTGTGGTGATGTGTTTTGTAAGTATATGTGGTGTTTAGTGTTGTGTCTAAGGGGTAGTGTGGGTATGGTTTTGGGATTAGTGAGTTTGTAGGTGGTGATGCTGGGGATTTTTTTTTGGGGGGACCATGGTGATGTCGTTGTGATTCAAGTGGGATTTAGTAGTGTTGTGGTGATTAAGGTGGTTGGGGTGATGTTGTGGTAACTAAGGTGGTTGAGGTGTTGTGGTGACTAAGGTGGTTGGGGTGCTGTTGAGGTGACTAAGGTGGTTGAGGTGTTGTGGTGACTAAGGTGGTTTGGGTGCTGTTGAGGTGACTAAGGTGGTTGAGGTGTTGTGGTGACTAAGGTGGTTTGGGTGCTGTTGAGGTGACCAAGGTGGTTGAGGTGTTGTGGTGACTAAGGTGGTTTGGGTGCTGGTCAGGTGACTAAGGTGGTTGAGGTGTTGTGGTGACTAAGGTGGTTTGGGTGCTGTTGAGGTGACTAAGGTGGTTGAGGTGTTGTGGTGACTAAGGTGGTTGGGGTGCTGTTGAGGTGACTAAGGTGGTTGCGGTTGTGTGTTGCAAGATTGAGGTAGGTTGTGATATGATAAAACTCATTCCCCCATTCCCAGGGATCCGAGATGTGATAGGAGAACACATGTAGCGTGTTACATTTTGTACGTAAGGCAACTCTACTTGCCGTGTATAATATAACACACTCTATACCAAACACCATACATAAATTAACACCATGAACTGTCATGAACATCTCCAACCATCCACTTTATTCCCACCAACAAATTTGTGAAATAGATCAAAACAGAGTTGTGGAATAGATCAAAACAGAGTTGTGAAATAGATCAAAACAGAGTTTCTGAAATAGATCAAAACAGAGTTTCTGAAATAGATCAAAACAGAGTTTCTGAAATAGATCAAAACAGAATTTCTGAAATAGATCAAAACAGAGTTTCTGAAATAGATCAAAACAGAGTTTCAGAAATAGATTATACAGACTCAATGATCTCATTCTCTCAGTTCCCTTAACTTCGTGTCCAATAAACTTCAAGAGTGGCCGGTTGTCTCCCTGTACCCCAACACCAGACGGAACTAATCTCTCGGAGTGACACGTCTTGTCACCAGGCGGTCAGATATCTGGGCAGAAGACAGACAAATGTGGAGAGTCAAGTCTGCGATTGACACACCGGTAGATGACAACAGACTTCTGTCATTGGTTGACACCATGAGACCAATGGGAGAGAAGCTCTCAGATGCAAGTTGTTTTCAGTTCAGTAGAGTCCAATACACGCCTTAACCATCTTCAGTCGGGTGTGAAACTTTTTTGGTTCTATTTATTGTGTTATTATTACATGGTAATCTTTGTAAATATTTGAATATTATCACGTGGAGTCTGCTGATTAGATGGGTTTTAAATGTAATTAAAATCGTTTTTGTGTTGTTGATGTTTTTATTTATTTATTTATTTATTTGTTTTTGTTGTTGTTGTTTTTAAATTTGGTTGTAAATAAACTAATAAACTAAGCCCCAATAAACAACATTTATTTGTCAGATATTCACCCGCCGTACACTTGGAAGGAAGTGACGTTATTCAGTGGCCACGAATAGGAGAGCAAATGTTCACTTGTAACATCGCTCACATATTTCAAGGTTTTAGTAGCGGCACAGGTAAACATTCATTTTTTTCCTTTGTCCCAGTAGATGACAGTAACTGAAACGTTTAGAATGGACGCCATCAAATATTTCATGACCTGTCTGACCATTAACACGCCGGACTGGTCACTTCGTGTTCATCGTGGTCAGTCCCAGGAAGTTGAGACGCAGATCAAAATGTCATTACCCGGGCATAAGGTCGCACGTTTTGTCTAAATATTCCAACATTACTGTTAACAGCTACTCGATATTAGCACTTGAGCCAAAAGCCATTTTATCCTAAATACAACATTAAAAATGATTAGCGAAGCTGCGCTGAAGATAAGAAGATTCTTTTTTTTTTAAGTTGTAAAAGATATAAGATGAACACATTTTTAGAACCGATACTTAAAAATGAAAACTTAGCGGCTTGGCAAAAATAAAACAATCGAGAAAGTGATACACATTGTGATGTCTCTATGACTCAACCGGGATTTTTTTTTTTTTTAATTTCTCTCGGTTTTTAGCCTCTCATACGCGGTGAGAGTAAGAACCCGTAAGTCAAGCTACAAATAAAAAGGGCGAGACAACAGGTGTAAACAATACAAACTGGTCGCTTTTCATCCCAGCTCTCTGTGAACGTCACTGGAAAATAAACTCGCTCAGACTAAATAACCGCCGTTGGCTGATGGGAAATCACGGCTAAAAATAAACACGGAACTGGCATCTCCCGCGATTTTATTTTTACTCCAGGTTGGCTTAAGAAAGCCGAAAAAAAAATTAAAACACGTATTTTATTTTATTCTTGGCGGAGTGTGGTAACACAATTCTGGTGTATGTTTTATTTAAAGTCAACATCACACACCCAACGAATGTCAGTTTATCTTGTTTCATTTTAAAGTAAACATGTCGCAGACAACCCCAATACACGCATAAAAAAATCTTTGTTTCACACAACTTAAACGTATATTTCAGATGCGTTAAAAACATTCTAAAAAATTTACCGTTGCAATGATTGAACTTTTAAATATTCTTTAATATATTAACATGAGACAGCAATTTTTAAATATAAATTTCACGTTTATTTAAAATATACGGCATATTTATAATTTTAATATGCTTGCCAAGGCAGGGGCGGATTAAGACTGCACGGGGCCCCGGGCTGAAATCAAACGGGGGCCCTATAAGGCCAGCATCCTTAAAATAAAATGATTATTAACAGCTAATATAAGACTGTAACTAAATATTAATAATGAAAAAAAAAACGAACACAAAGAAATAACGGTTTGAAGTGTTCGCGGTATGTTATAATTGAGTGAGAAAAGAAAAACTTTATTTTCCACTGCTGGGAATAGAACCCGACACCGGACAAAAAAAATCAAATTTTAGGCATTAGGAAGTTACTGTCGTCTGTTACAAAATGTCTCTCTCAGTTACTTTCGTCTGTTACAAGGTGTCTATCTCAGTTAATGTCGTCTGTTACAAGGCGTCTCTCTCAGTTATTGTCGTCTGTTACAAGGCGTCTCTCTCAGTTACTGTCGTCTGTTACAAGGTGTCTCTCTCAGTTACTGTCGTCTGTTACAAGGCGTCTCTCTCAGTTACTGTCGTCTGTTACAAGGCGTCTCTCTCAGTTACTGTCGTCTGTTATAAGGCGTCTCTCTCAGTTATTGTCGTCCGTTACAAGGCGTCTCTCTCAGTTACTGTCGTCTGTTACAAGGCGTCTCTCAGTTACTGTCGTCTGTTACAAGGTGTCTCTCTCAGTTACTGTCGTCTGTTACAAGGCGTCTCTATCTCAGTTACTGTCGTCTGTTACAAGGCGTCTCTCTCAGTTACTGTCATCTGTTACAAGGCGTCTCTATCTCAGTTATTGTCGTCTGTTACAAGGCGTCTCTCTCAGTTACTGTCGTCTGTTACAAGGCGTTTCTCTTGTAACAGACACCAGTAACTGAGATAGAGACACCTTGTAACAGACGGCAGTAAATGAGAGAGACACCTTGTAACAGAAGACAGTAACTGGGATAGAGACGCCTTGTAACAGACGACAGTAACTGAGATAGAGACACATTGTAACAGACGACAGTAATTGGGATATAGACACCTTGTAACAGACGACAGTAACTGGGATAGAGACACCTTGTAACAGACGACAGTAACTGGGATAGAGACACCTTGTAACATACGACAGTAACTGAGATAGAGACACCTTGAAACAGACGACAGTAACTGAGAGAGAGACACCTTGTAACAGACGACAGTAACTGAGATAGAGACACCTTGTAACAAACGACAGTAACTGAGATAGAGACACCTTGTAACACACGACAGTAACTGAGATACAGACACCTTGTAACAGACGACAGTAACTGAGATAGACACCTTGTAACGGGCGAAACTAACTCAGAGAGACATTTTGTAGCAGATGACAATAACTGAGAGAGACTTTTTGTAACAGACGACAGTAACTGAGATAGAGACACCTTGTAACAGACGACAATAACTGAGAGAGACTTTTTGTAACAGACGACAGTAACTGAGATAGAGACACCTTGTAACACACGACAGTAACTGAGATAGAGACACCTTGTAACAGACGACAGTAACTGGGATAGAGACACCTTGTAACAGACGACAGTAACTGAGATAGAAACACCTTGTAACAGACGACAGTAACTGAGAGAGACACCTTGTAACAGAAGACAGTAACTGAGATAGAGACACCTTGTAACAGACGACAGTAACTGAGATAGAGACACCTTGTAACAGACGACGGTAACTGAGATAGAGACACCTTGTAACAGACGACAGTAACTGAGATACAGACACCTTGTAACAGACGACAGTAACTGAGATAGACACCTTGTAACGGACGAAACTAACTCAGAGAGACATTTTGTAGCAGATGACAATAACTGAGAGAGACTTTTTGTAACAGACGACAGGAACTGAGATAGAGACGCCTTGTAACAGACGACAGTAACTGAGAGAGACACCTTGTAACAGACGACAGTAAATAAGAGAGACACCTTGTAACAGAAGACAGTAACTGGGATAGAGACACCTTGTAACAGACGACAGTAACTGAGATAGAGACACCTTGTAACAGACGACAGTAACTGAGATAGAGACACCTTGTAACAGACGACAGTAACTGAGAGAGACACCTTGTAACAGACGACAGTAACTGAGATAGAGACACCTTGTAACAGACGGCAGTAACTGAGAGAGACACCTTGTAACAGAAGACAGTAACTGGGATAGAGACGCCTTGTAACAGACGACAGTAACTGAGAGAGAGAGACACCTTGTAACAGACGACAGTAACTGAGATAGAGACACCTTGTAACAGATGACAGTAACTGAGAGAAACACCTTGTAACAGACGACATTAACTGAGAGAGAGGCACCTTGTAACAGACGACAGTAACTGAGAGAAACACCTTGTAACAGACGACATTAACTGAGATAGAGACACCTTGTAACAGACGACAGTAACTGAGATAGAGACACCTTGTAACAGACGACAGTAACTGAGATACAGACACCTTGTAACAGTCGACAGTAACTGAGATAGAGACACCTTGTAACAGACGACAGTAACTGAGATACAGACACCTTGTAACAGACGACGATTTGAACATACTTCATCCACATAACGATTTGATCTGTTAGAGCTTTACTTGTGACTCTAGGTAACTTATTTAGCCACTATCATGTTCCAACACCCTTGCCAAAGTGATCCTGATTTTTTTCTGGCATAATTATTATAGAGTGTAAGGAAAGGACATTCTCAGCCATGAGTATGGTGCACAAGATATCAACGATTTGATCCGTGAAAATGTCTGCTGTCAGAGAGGAAATCACCCTCAATGGCTGTGTAACACTTGTAGATATTAAATAATGATTGAAAACTCACACAGCCAGAACATCACATTTAGCACCGTCAGTGATACATTAAGAAACACTCTTTGTGATGCGCACATCACATTAAGCACCGTTTGTGATACATTAATAAACAGTTTTTGTGATGCCCGCTGCCAGAACATCACATTTAGCACCGTCAGTAATACATTATATGTGAATATGTGTCTGTCTCTCTGTATACATGCCCCCTCTCTATCTGTATATATAAATATGTGTCTGCCTGCCTGTATCCACGCCTCCTCTCCTTCTGTATATGTATATATGAATATGTGTCTGTATTTCCGTATCCATGCCTCCCCTCTTTCTGTATATGTATTTATGAATATGCGTCTGCCTGCCTGTATCCATGCCTCCTCTTTTTCTGTATATGTATATATGAATATGTCTCTGTCTTTATGTATCCATGCCTTCTATTTGTATATGTATATATGAATATGTGTCTGTCTTTCTGTCCCATGGCTTCTCTCTTTCTGTATATGTATATATGAATATGTGTCTGTCTTTCTGTCCCATGGCTTCTCTCTTTCTGTATATGTATATATGAATATGTGTCTGTCTTTCTGT
>MUZC01000407.1:155087-182166 GCA_002072015.1 Radix auricularia | reverse complement strand
CCAGATCTAACAAGAGCTGGATCAGATCTAACAAGAGCAGGACCAGATCTAACCAGAGCAGGACCAGATCTAATCAGAGCAGTACCAGATCTAACCAGAGCAGGAGCAGATCTAACCAGAGCAGGAGCAGATCTAACCAGAGCAGGACCAGATCTAACCAGAGCAGGACCAGATCTAACCAGAGCAGTGCCAGATCTAACCAGAGCAGGACCAGATCTAACCAGAGCAGGACCAGATCTAGCCAGAGCAGTACCAGATCTAACCAGTGCAGGACCAGATCTAACCAGAGCAGGACCAGATCTAACCAGATCAGGACCAGATCTAACCAGAGCAGGACCTGATCTAACCAGAGCAGGACCAGATCTAACCAGAGCAGGACCAGATCTAACAAGAGCAGGATCAGATCTAACCAGAGCAGGACCAGATCTAACCAGAGCAGGACTAGATCTAACCAGAGCAGGACCAGATCTAACCAGAGCAAGACCAGATCTAACCAGAGCAGGACCTGATCTAACCAGAGCAGGACCAGATCTAACATGAGCTTGACCAGATCTAACAAGAGCTGAACAATATCTGAGTAATAGATGGACCAGATTCATTTGCTTGCGTATTGAACCATCACCGGTTAGTTGGCCCATATGTTTGTCAACAATTTTATTCTCTGTGATTATAAACGAACTTGTAGCCCAACATCCAACTCTAACCAATTGGCACCGGGGTGAACATTGGGTTGTAAATAAACTGCTTGTTTTAAACTTTTGTTGACTTTTCTTATTGATATAAATGTTTAAAGATGTTTAATTTTATTCGTTATGTATACTTATCCTTTTTGGTGTGATTTAACGTTTAGCATGCTGACAGATTGAGTTTTACACCCGCCCCCCCCCCCAAGGCACCGAAATTCATCATGGGTTGAGCTGTCTTTTTGTCACGGAGAGGTCAATAACAAGAAATTTTGGGTCACTGAGAGATCAATAACAATAAGGCGTAGTAACAGAGGGGTTAAAAATAATAAAATGAACTATTTTCCAAACGTTCCAGTGTGGTTCAGGCAGTTATAAGCTCCACAAACTTCTTACCTGAGAAGTTCCTGCTATCAAATTCCCTGTCCAATGTTTGTTCAATTACAGTGCAAGCATTTTTCATTTAAAGAATTAGTTCGTTTAACCAAAAACTGCAACAAAAATATATTGTCGCTTCAAAAAAAGAATTCCCGCAGGCGCTCTTACAACCCGTAACTGAGCAAACGTTTCTGGTTATGGGCTGCGGGTGGTATGTTGTGAGCTATAATGGATATAAATGATTTTGGCTCGTGTTAAGTGAGACGTCAGATTCAGATGAATGGTCTCTGTCTCTCGTTGTCGCCTCGGGTAGGGTGAACAAACTAGACCGCGTCTCGCCGTTCCCATTCTCCCAGCACTTGTTTGTATGGAGATGAGTCTTGTACTGATGGGCAGGGGCAGCCCGGGGGGCTACGAACTGGCTACTGGGCCGGACATACGCAAAGCAACCGCTCGTGATCTGGAAATGTGAATAACCATAGACTTGTAGATGATTGGAGGGGGGGGGAGTTCTTGGAGTGTCCACAACTTTTTCTCTTCGTCCCCTGGGGGTCAATGACCACAACATTCTCGTCACGTTTACCGGAGACTTAAGTTGGTCAGTTAATGATGTGTTCAGACGTCACATTCACAAACTAACTGGCACGCACACTCGCAAGCACCAACACATTTCCTCAAGCACACAACAGATGGATAAGCTTAGGACGCAATAACCTTCATTTTACAGATAGCGTTACTAATATATGAGAAGGCACTTTTAATGCAAAAATTGTTCAGCCCTTACAGCGGCACTTTTAGTACAAAAAGTGTTCAGTAATACCCAAGCCCTTACAGCGGCACTTTTAGTACAAAAAGTGTTCAGTCATACCCAAGCCCTTACATCGCAACCAAAAACAGAGCTCCGATGACGTATAAATAACTGCAAGACTACACATACGTGAAGTTAAAATCTATAATATTATGATTATCCTCTCTCTCTCTCTCTCTCTCTCTCTCTCTCACTCTTTCTCTCTCTAGCTCTATCTTCCCCTCCTTTGGAATTTAGGAGATTGAGCTCATACCTTCTCATACCCCCAGAACAAGTGGCGTCACTAGGGGGTGCGGTGGGGGCGGGCCGTCCCGGGTGACAACATCGGGGGGGGGGGCTGACACCAAGATGTAAAATTACGTATGTTGCCGTTACTTGGCATTGGAAAGCTCAGAGAAGTTCTATAAGTTAAGTCGTGAGGGCGTGACACCATGAGCTACCCCCCCCAACGGCTGACACCAATCCTTGTGACGCCTCTGCCCAGAACTAAGTGACGATCATTTTTAACACGAAAAGTTCACACATGCGCCTTGACCATATAAATCTACTACACAATTTGTTAACATCTACATTTTTTCAGAATAATATCTAAAATGTTTGTTCCGTTTCTGTTTCAAGGTTTGTAGATTCATGAAAAACAATAGAAGGTGTTCATGCTGAATGTTTCTTACTGTGTTTATTAGGCGTCTGCAAAATGTGTAACTAGAAAAAGTATAACTAGAAAATGTACGCCACATTTCTGTAATAAAAGTTCCACTTCATCATTACAATATTTGGTTGTTGACTGTTGCTTAAGAAATCGACTGTTTTAAAATAATACACGGGCCCATCTATTAACTGTTTAGTATGTCTATAGAAAAATTATTTATACCCAGTCGAACACTCTAGATTAATCGATAGATTTGGTCATTTCTCATGACTGTTTCGGCCAGGAAATGGCCAGGGTTTAATATGAGGGCGTGGAGCGTGCGAGGTCAGGAGACAGACTTATAGAGTTTCTCTAACAGTCAGAAATTCCTTCATGGACACCAAAGAACATGAACTTCCATACACCAAACATTACACTCCAATAGGCCCAGACCAAGTGTCTAGTGGCCGGACCCAATGTCTATCGGTCAAGCGAAATGGTTATCAAAAACCGTCTTTATTAGTTGGTCGATGAGGTACATAAGAACAGATCTGAAATTACAGATCGAGAGATCACAGCAATGAGAATATTATTTAATTGTATGAGTGTGTGTGTGTTTGTGTGCGTGTGTGTGTCTCTGTGTGTGTTTGTGTAGTTGGGTGGTTTGATGGGTGGGAGGATGGGTGGTGGGCACGGCTAAACAACAAGATCAACAGCGGTACGTACGACAACAAGATTAATAAAATAATCAAAGGTGAACTTAAATCGGCTTCTCAAATGGGGGCTATAGCCATGGCGACCACAGAGCTATAGTTAACACCAATATGTATGCAGGCCAGTAGTACAATTTTACTACACGTAGCTAAAGTCGAACACGTTTACCTATAGAAGAATTCCAAGTCGATGTTGTTGTTTTTTCTAATTACTTCTGTACACAACGTTATTCACTTTAAAAGATTGTGTACAAGTAGGCCACAAAAAGAGACTTATAAATAAAACACTGTGTACATATATAATATAATTATATCATTCAATTAAAAAACGTGGAAGTCGTTGACGCTTAACTTCTCATATTCACCCACCCCACCCACCCAAAAGACCGACTCTCACTTTGCATACTGATGTGACCGCTTTACCAGGCCTCGAAGCGGCACACTGAGAACGCGTTCTCTAGGGGCAGACCGCACCCATTACTTCACTTCCAAACAAACGGGTCCGGGTAATCTCAACCCAAAGCACTTGGTCCATTGAGTGGTAACGCAGAGGCGTCCCTTTAAGTCTATACCTGAGTGAAAACCCTGAAGGCACTTTCTTTAAATGAGCCTCCAGGTATTTACGCCCTTTAAAACTTCCCCACCCCCTTTGGGTCTTAACTTGAACGCCTTCTAAATGGATATCTACAGTAAGTAAGACTTGTTCGCTAAAGTAACTGGGACGAAACGATTGCCTATGAGCAGTTCCTCAGAGTGCATTTCTTGAATCATGACAATAGACTGCTATTTACACTGTCCACATCGCAAGTCTAAGTGGCATTTATTAATTGTGGTACCTGCCTTGTTTCTGCCATTGTTACTACAGTAGATAGTAAAAAAATGAGGGGTGAGACTGCAATCAGGCTTATAAAAAAGTAAATGGAAAAGACGTAAACAAGGTAAGGGTTAGCCTGACAGGACGTAACAAAACAGCGAACGTTTCGGCAAAGAGCATTTTTCAACGGACATACAATACAAAAATAAAACGAATGAAAGTACTTTCATTGACTCTTTGGATTTCATCGCAGCTAAGTTTTTATTTTTTATATTCTTTTATTTTTGTTAAGTTCTGTCAGGCTAGCCCTTACCTTTTCCATTTACTACTCAAGATAGACTGACAATGTTTTTTTACAGCGGCACGGCCTGGTCTTTTTTCTAGAATTCTAGAGTATTGACAAATTCAATGCATGGTGCCCAGGGACACCACGCTGTGGGTGTAATGCATCCCGAGTAGCGTCGAGGGGGTCAAGGCCTTCCACGTGCCACATGAGTGTGTCACCTGACACAACAGTGTGTGCATTACGCCATTATTGGAATCAGTCATTTTGCCTCTAAACTTCAAAGGTGTAACTCATGTTTGATCGCTGACACGAATTTCAGTAACTAATTCTTCTTTAAAGAATTAGATCATCGACGTGCTCTATTCTTATTTCTTCAAACGTTGTTAACGTACAAGGATTAAAGTTCTACCCCCGACATTAGGCACATTTATTCCACAACTCAATTATGGATTTACATACCAAACTAAGTTTACATTTAGTGATTAAATTTAAAACACTGCTATTTTTTTAAAAATAAATATAACAAACGAGCAGCAAAGCCCGTCCAAGGACGTTCCGCCGTCGTTTCGTTGCCATGTTGTCTAGGAGTATCACAGTAGTGATTAGCAGGAGTGACACACTTCAAGATGGGAACACAGTACTGAATGATGACAAAAATACTGCACCAAAAATAACGCGTTTTGAACGTCCCCGTGAATTTGTTCAATATGTATATGAGATTTAATTTTTCTCCACTAGTGATTGGCTGGAGGAGTCTGCAGGAGTTTGAAGGACCAATCGGTAACGATGACTTAACAGAAAACTGCCTTTTATTTTATAGGATATGACATGAACTCCAAATTTATAAAATAATTATATAAATATTTAAAACATTAATTTCCATTTAAGTGAATGAAAAACATAATCTTACGATCTGCTTGGTCAAGTGATGATTACAAAAAAATCAATTTGTTGTTTTGTTTTCCTATTGTAAAAATTATTCAATTCGTTAAATTTAATTATAAACAAAATGGTATGGTAAAGGTATATACCACGTCATGTAAAAGATAAATTCACATGTTATGGTTAAAGTAATAACCTATGTTATGTCAAAGGTAAATAATACCTGTGTTGTGTAAAAAGTAAATAAATACCTATCTTATATAAAGGGTTATTATTTACCTTAAGCAAAGGGTAAATATCAATGTCATGTAAAAGTGAGTATCAATGTCATGTAAAAGTGAATATCAATGTTATGTAAAAGTGAATATCAATGTTATGTAAAAATGAATATCAATGATATGTAAAGGGCAAATATCAATGTTATGTAAGGGTGAATATTAATGTTATATAAAGGATAAATACATATGTAATATAAAAGGTAAATATCACTGTTATGTTAAGGGTAATTATCAGTGTTATGTAAAGGGTAAATATCAGTGCTATGAAAAGGGTAAATATCAGTGTTATGTAAAGGGTAAATATCAGTGTTATGTAAAGGGTAAATATCAGTGTTATGTAATGTAAAGGGTAAATATCAGTGTTATGTAAAGGGTAAATATCAGTGTTATGTAAAGGGTAAATATCAGTGTTATGTAAAGGGTAAATACATATATATTTTAAAGGGTAAATACCTATGCTACACTCACCGGTGGCCGAGTTGCTAGTCCTCCTCAAGTTCTCCATGTCCTGCCGTAGGTTCATATCCCCCTCGGCCAGCTGACCGGAGATGTTCCTGATAGAGTCGGCGTAGATGGAAAAACTTCTCTTGGCGTTCTCGAGTTTCTGGGTGGCGTTTAACACCACCTGACTGAAGTGATCTGTTCCTTTGGACTGAGCTTCCTGGAGTGGTCTGTGAACGGTCGGGTAGCCAGTGGTCGGCCTGGAATGTGTGCCCGGGGTCCTCGGCGTCGGACCCCTGGTGGGCCTGGTGGTGGGCGAGTTCAGCTCCCCCATCACGTGCCTCTTGTAGTCCTCCCCGTCTTTGGGGCTCTCGGGCTTCTCGTCGCCCTGGACGAGGGCCTTCTCGGCGTAGACGTTGACCAGGGAGGGCGAGCCCTCGCACGTGATCTTGATGGTGTTCTTCGTCAGGTCAATGTCGTACTCGCACGTTTCCGACTTGGTGGTCTCGACGGTCGGGGACTTGGAGGACAGGGAGAGGACGTCCCGACACAGCACGGAGGACACGATGACGACGGTCAGTATTGTCCTCGTGTTTGCTGACCAGTTGGGTCCGGTCGAGAGGAGTAATCGTTTGAAACGCGACAACATTTTGATTGACTGTTCGTGAGCGACTTTGTTTACGTGGGGAACATTTGAGCCCGCATACTCCTGTACCCACACTAATATGATCAATGTTGGACGTACTTCTTCATATTCAGTGAAAAAACAGCGGCATCTCAGTGCTAACTCTTGAAGGTTCAATAACTCATTCTGTCTGATTTATTAACTCCCTTTGAAACTTAATCCAAAAAGAAGTTGCCTGTTAGTTGCCAGATTTTGAGAGAAGTTATCCCTTGGTTGCCAGGATTTAATAGAGGTTTTTGCTCTTTCCGGGTTTTAAAATACGTTGTCGCTTGTTTGCCAGATTTCCATTCGTCTTGTCGGTTGAAGTCACTTCACAAAAATTTTTCACAGCACAAAAATCCTCTTTAGCTCAAAATCTTGATGCACCGTAAATCTCCAGATAAGCGTTCAGGGCCTTTCTGTAACAAAAACGGAAACAGACAACACGTATTAAACAAAGAGGCCATTGGATGATCGTTCAATTATTAAGACATTAAATCTCTGCGACTACCCTAGGAGACAGCTGCCCGGATGGAGTCACTCAGAAACAGTGATCTTTTTTTAATTACCCCAGACAGTCCCCCACCTTTAGTAGTCGTTTAATTTTCTCACGTGCAGCTCGCCGTCTGACGAGGGTTACCCTCTCCTGACAATCTCTTACCGACGACCGACAAATTTCGGAGAATAGTCAATAATTAATCCGTCATTTATCTCCATGAATTCCTGGACATTCCCTGGTCGGAATCAAGTGTATCGCCCCACGCCCCTCCCCTCCACAGATGACATATAAACAAACACACTTGGGGCCCCAGACTGATATTGGTGCGTAGTTTGTGTGACTCAAGGGCTGGGTACGGTGGAGGGGGCGGATGGCTAGAGCTTATCAAAATCATAGGAAGAAAAATAGAAATTACGTTGTGACTTTTTTCTTTCTTTTAAAATAATAATAATTTACTTTTTTTTAAAAAAGAAATATTTTATTTGTAAATAGTACCTTAAGGAAATAATATTTGAATATAAATTATAGTGCTTGAAATTTTATTATTTTAAATTCAATATTCAAGACAAGATACGGTGTAACATACGCCGCAGACTTGCTCATCATAGAAAGCGCAAAGAACGGGAGGGGGTGAGAGAACGGACACAAACAGCAGCACAAAGTAATGAAGAAAGGAAGAAACGTTAGAAACATTTTCACAGCGGTTGTTACATGCCCCCCCACCATTTACTACCATTCCTTGCCAACCATGAACTGTGATTTGCCGTCTCCATGGTTAGTCGTGTTCGAAAAAAATTGGGAAAAGAACAGAATAAATATTTGATTGTTTTTTTAAATTGTTCTCTACCCAGGACTTTCCGAGTGCAAGGCGGGCATAAAACCCACTACACTACTAATCATATATTATTCTGTGAAGAAACAAAGCAACTGAATGCAAAAAACATTGTTGCCACCATCCCCACAGCCTTTTTAAATCCCTTATATTAACTTTACCTTCGTCTCTTGGTCCGTCCGTCGGGGCGGCGGAAAAACAAAAGTAAAAAATGGCCCACTTCCCGTGATGCTATCGAGCTGAAATTTTGCACATAGACTCGTGTCACCAAGCAATGAATTTTTTCAAAATTTCAGATTGATCGAATGTAGCGTAATGAAATAAATGAACATTTAGTTTATCTCTATATAAATGTATGATGGCCTTCTGTTGTAGACATTCACGTGTTTGATGGAGTTCAGTCTCGCCAAGGGTGACCACACCCCCACACCCACTCATCCCCCATAAATATTTGTCGCGCGGGGCATTTTATTTTGAATATAATCAATACTTTTAGTTCTGTCTCATATATATATATATATATATATATATATATATATATANATATAAGGCATTTATAGTCAAAAACTTTGTTTTTACGTGTTGTTGTTTTTCCCTTTTCATCCCACTCCGCTTGCCCACTGTAAACTTTCGACCCTAGCGGGGGTCATTCGTCATGCTCATTTGCAAATACCCGTTTAAGAGAATTATATATAAAGAAGATCTTTAAAGTGTCACTTTCAAAAATATTTGTACAAACATCTAATAAACGACCGATCTTTATTTCCGATATGCTAATAGGTAATGCTGTAAAATTTGAATGGGAAAAAAAGATGTCGCCAGTAAATTTGATGTTGATTTGTGGTCAGCTTGTCGAGATTCGAGAATAATTTAATTTCATTTGTTTTGTGGCGACCAGCCGGAGCATGTGTGTGTGGGGGGGGGGGGGGGGGGGGAGGAGGCAGGCCACTCCTTCTTTAAACAAAAAAGCCTTCCGGTAAATTTTTAAAATGTTGTTCGAACTTTTCACAAGGGTGTTGCGAAAAAAAATTCTTAACACAGTTTAAGAAAGCTGGACTATACATAAAACAGTGCAGTCAAAAAACATGTTCAATGGAATTTTTTTTTCATATCGCATTCACATAAAAATGTAAGCAATTTGTAGTAAAAAAAATAAATAATTGCTTGAATTATGAACTGGATTCAGGCTCGGGCTCGGACATTGCTGACCATTGGTCATGTGGTTTGTATGTGGTCAATATTGTAATTTGTGAGTCATTTGGTTCGACTGACAAACGATTCTCTACCTCCGTGTTCCAGGGGTGGCAATGAGATATTAAAATGTAGCTACATAGGCGTATCTACACCTATAGCCCAGATGTGTCACAGATATTAGAATGTAGCCACAGAGGTGTGTCTACACCTACAGCCCAGAGTGGTGAGGGTGAAAGCAAAAAACGAGCAGATAACCCCTCCCATCACATACCATCTCCCGCCCTCCCCAAAAACCAGTATGGAAAAATAAAAAGGAACCCAGTAGAGAATATTCCGAGAAAAGCACCCCGCGTAGATTGAATTATTTGGCTTAACTAACCAGAGAATGAAGTGTCGAGAGTGGTCGCCCGTGGATCGCTCTCGAAAGACGTCTCGCATTGTCTTAATCTAATAACTAACAATTCTCATTTTACGACTTGCCGGCTTGTTCAGGCAACTTGATAGCTTCAGCTACATACAAATTTTTATTTACTTGGGATTATACGTCAGTCTATTATAAAATCAGGAGTTTTTTAAGGCTTTTCATAACTATTTTAATTTTTTTTTTTTGTATTTGTATGGTTTGAAGGCAAACTTTCAGGTTAATGGAGTGACTAAGAAAACAATTATGTACTAGTGTTTTACCTATCAGTATCATTTTAGCTAGTCAGTTTAGTGTACCAGAATAGCTTCACATTCGTCGGTATAGTCTCAATGTTGTAATATTGTTGTTGTTGTTTTTTTGTTTTTTTGTTTTTTTTCTGTTGAGATGTACTGTATCTATAACACAACATGACTTGTTGAGATGTATTATATCTAGAACACAACATGACTTGTTGAGATGTACTATATCTAGAACACAACATGACTTGTTGAGATGTACTATATCTAGAACACAACATGACTTGTTGAGATGTACTATATCTAGAACAAAACATGACTTGTTGAGATGTACTATATCTAGAACACAACGGAATTGGCTTACTTGGGAATCGACAGTATAAAAACTCGATTAGCGTACGAGAGCTCTTCATACGGAAAACAACATTGGAGTTTATTGTGTGTACTCAATGTCCCCCCTCCCCCCAACCTATGACACTGGTCACGCATCTTGTGTACAAGTGTCTCAACATCGCCCAAGTGTGTTCGACATTAGGCACGCCCCTGAATACCGTAATCACTAATTAGGGTGCTGGACAAGGGCCAGAAATGTGTAACGCCGGAAGCCATGTTGTTAGAATCAATGGGCCGATAATTGCGGCATCGATTGCCCAGCAAGGCAAAGATTACGTCATTGATTTGAAAGGTTTGAGTAGTCACCCTTTTTTTTTTTTTTGGTGGTACAAACTGCAGTGAATGCAATCAGGCGGCTGTTGCCTGGTAGTACAATGAAGGGGGATCACTCCCGGGACACACGCCGTGCTGGCAGATTGGCGCCATTCTTAATCCAAGGGCTTGTTTTATAAATCTTTTTTTAGGTGGCGTTTTTTAAAGAGCAGTTTAGTAATAGCTAAAACGTATTTCTTTTAAGTCTGGAATTTTATCGTCTGCTAGTGAGGGTACTTGGAGACATGTCACCGTCCGCTAGTAAGGGTACTTGTTTACTTGCTATCGTCTGCTAGTAAGGGTACTTGTAGAAATGTTATCGTCTCTTAGTCAGGGTACTTGTAAACATCCTATTATTTGCTGGTCAGGGTTTTTGTTGCCATGTTATTGTTTGTTATTCAGGGTACTTGAAGACATGCAATCGTCTGCTAGTCAGGGTACTTGTAAACATGTCTGCTAGTCAGGGTACTTGTAGACATGTTATCGTCTGCTAGTGAGAGTACTTATAGACATGTCATCGTCCGCTGTTAGGGTACTTGTAAACATGTCTGCTAGTGAGGGTACTTGTAGACATGTTATCGTCTGCTAGTGAGAGTACTTATAGACATGTCATCGTCCGCTGTGAGGGTACTTGTAAACATGTCTGCTAGTGAGGGTACTTGTAGACATGTTATCGTCTGCTAGTGAGAGTACTTATAGACATGTTATCGTCCGCTGTGAGGGTACTTGTAGACATGTCTGCTAGTGAGAGTACTTGTAAACATGTCTGCTAGTGAGAGTACTTGTAAACATGTCTGCTAGTGAGGGTGTAAACATGTCTGCTAGTGAGAGTACTTGTAAACATGTCTGCTAGTGAGGGTACTTGTAAACATGTCTGCTAGTGAGAGTACTTGTAGACATGTTATCGTCTGCTAGTGAGAGTACTTATAGACATGTTATCGTCTGCTGTGAGGGTACCTGTAGACATGTTATCGTCTGCTAGTGAGAGTACTTATAGACATGTCATCGTCTGCTAGTGAGGGTACTTGTAAACATGTCTGCTAGTGAGGGTACTTGTAAACATGTCTGCTAGTGAGGGTACTTGTAAACATGTCTGCTAGTGAGGGTACTTGCAAACATGTCTGCTAGTGAGGGTACTTGTAAACATGTCTGCTAGTGAGGGTACTTGTAAACATGTCTGCTAGTCAGGGTACTTGTAAACATGTCTGCTAGTCAGGGTACTTGTAAACATGTCTGCTAGTGAGGGTACTTGTAGACAAGTTATCTTTTGGTAATATGAAATTTTATAAATGCAGATAATTGATTCCATCTCACTATTTAACGGTCCATCTCACTATTTAATGGTATATCTCACTATTTAACGGTCCATCTCACTATTTAACGGTCCATCTCACTATTTAACGGTCCATCTCACTATTTAACGGTTCATCTCACTATTTAATGGTCTATCTCACTATTTAACGGTCTATCTCACTATTTAACGGTCCATCTCACTATTTAACGGCCCATGATTATTTTTATTTTTCATCTGTAATAACTTAAGTTTCCACAACTTCAAAACATTTATTCATCTAGAAAATATTAGTTTCACTCGATCTCCCCTTTAACGCCTTCGCAAATATTTAATATTCCTATAGTCTTTGAAATCTCACAACAATTTAAAAATGGCATTTAACACAACCCAATGTCCTTATCGTTATTTTTGGGGGAAGTGGTTTAAATAAGGGAGGGGGGTGAAAGAGGTATGCGAACCTCGTCCAAAGAGTGACACCCAATAGACAAAAAACGCAAATGTACAGAGCATACACTTAATGTTTAGTGACGCCCAATAGACAAAAAACGCAAATGTACAGAGCATAAACTGAATTTTAGTGACGCCCAATAGGCAAAAAACGCAAATTTACAGAGCATACACTGAATGTTTAATGACGCCCAATAGACAAAAAACGCAAATGTACAGAGCATACACTGAATGTTCTGGGAGTTTCATTCGGGGAGGACGATAAGATTTAAATTTTCCACTGTTGTGATCAATAGAAAGGCATAAATTATAAAAGACGCTGGTTTTTTACATGAAGACTTGATGAAAACTTTTTGACCACTTCATAAAACACCGTTTTTTTACCTCTTCGGGTGAAGTTCGGTAAACTGTGTATGAATGGGAAGCTGAAATTATCTAACTTCCAATGTTATCATTACAATGGGGATAAGGAAATTTAAAAAAAAACTATAAGATTTTTTTAATAGCAATCAACTTCACCCTAATTTATAAGGTTAACAGAATGACAACACATGGAAAATCTTGAGTAGCTGCTGACCAGCCAAAAAAGTTATTTTTTAAAAAACCCAGCTCCTTCAATTTAAAACGAAGTACTATCGTCCTCCATGGCTTATCGATAATCTCCCAGAATGAACACGTTTTGATGTATATTGTTTGTTATGGTAATCTTAAGTACGGGGCATTAAAAATTGTTGTTGATGAGTAAGTAAAATAAGCTAAAAATAATTTAAAAAATTAAGTACTTTGACTTAATATTGGAAGACATTGGCACTGAGTCTGAGGACAAACAAAACAATTGATGCCAAGATCATTGTTGTGATGGACAGGGGAGAGCATTGTTGTGATAGACAGGAAGAGCATTGTTGTGATGGACAGGAGAGAGTATTGCTGGGATAGACAGGAAGAAAAAAATAGTAGAGGGGTATCTTGCACAGCTTGCTAAATATCTAATAGCTGCTTGTCAAGCAAAATCTTGAATCCTGTGTCTGAAAGAAGATAAATCTTCAATGAGTAGAGAAACCTTTCTTGAGGTGGTTGAGCTGATATCCAAATATGGGGCAGTCATAGAAGAGCACCTAAGGAGACCCCCAAGAGGAGTATATCTCTAGAAAGCTTCAACATATTGCCTTCAGTTCGTTTGTACCTGGCACCTCCCACACTGAGATTCACTGTGGGGAAAGTTAAAGTGTGGATATTTTATAGATTGTTTATTGTAAAGAGAACAAAATGTGTACTTTTTGTATGGTGGGTTATGTCTTTTCGTTGTTGGTTGGGTGGTCAATGAGAGTGAAATTTAAATTAAGAGCGTTTACTTTGGCTTCGCCGTAAATATTATGGACATGAACAAATGAATTTAAATCCTTAACCAAGAAATCATTTTTTTTCTCAAATCATAAGTATTTTCACCTTAACCTGATCTTTCAATTTGTTCATTTCAACGGTTTTATATTCACAAAGGCCACATGCAAATATAAATAAAAGTAATTTATCAGAATTTTTTTTGCATGCGTTTGAATAAGTGTGTCCGACAACCAAAAATTGGTATGTGAATGAGTTGAATAAAAAAAAATTTAAAAAGAATTAAATTTACGTTCATTAGAATGATTTACTTTACACAAAATTTCTTTATATACAACAATTTACGTAAAGATACGATCATCGTTGAGTAGCTGGCCTTATTGTGCGTTTGGGTCTATGTTGATCTTAAATTGAGCAAAATTCTCCGTTTCCCGTTTCATAAATTGATAAATTGAAATATAAGCTCATAAAATGACGTCATATAATATTTTATGGCGAAAATTACCACACTATCTGTTAATCTAGAAACCAAAATGATTATGGTTTTTCGTCCATATTTTCAATTAATTAAAATAAAATATGCTGATTATGTCCCTTACCGCTACAGAATGAGTGACCTGGGCTTTTATATTTTATAAATAAATAATATATAGGAAGTAATCTATTATTATAATAAATTATAACTAGTGTATACCCGTATAAAATGACAGACGTTTTCAAAATAAATATATTTCAGCTGAAATCTATTAATTTTGAAAAAATACACATCAGAATAAAAAATAGTATAATACAGAAGTTGATGTATTATATTTATGTTTATCTCATTAATTTATTACCATATTGAACAATTTTACGCGGACGTTCGAAAAGAGTTATTTTGGGGCAGAATTTTTTTTTCAATGCCTTTTTTAAGCGGTGCGTTGCTTTTTAAAATAAGTAGCGTTAGGAACGGAATGGACATACATAGCAAATTATGTATATTGATGATATTGTATTCTTTGCCAGGATGTAGTTATTGTCAAATATACTGACCACATGCCACTAATGCCCATGTGTGCACACCCGGTGCGCATCGACTCATTTATCAAATGTGCCTGCAAATATATTTGCTGAAGACATTCCTTGTTGAATTATTGATGACCTCTGGTCCCTGTCTGATCAGAAGGGTCATGGTTTATTGCCTGAGTTCAAAGGTCAAGTCGATGGTATCATGCCAAACAGACGCGTTTTAGTATAGGAGGCTAGTTGCAGCCAGCATGCATAAACAAACCGATAACACCGAGAAGATACGGCCTGCCAATTGCAACTGACCATAACTAATGGACCGCCAACTTGAATTCTATACCACAGTCAGTCAATCCATATAAACTTGTATATGCAGTTCAAGTGAATATATGATAAATTGTGTTGTTTTACTTGCTTATTTGATTTATAGTTTGTGAAACAATCCTTTTCAAACAACAACTTTTAGAGGTCTCCCTTCGGATGTACAATCGACCAATCAGTGATGAGACTAACATGTTAGTGTTTATAACCAACCAATCAATGATAAAATAAAGTGTTTTCTACTAACCAGTCAATGATGAGGCTAGTTATAATCAGACAATCAATGATAGATGAAGTGTTTACTACTAACCAGTCAATGATGAGGCTAGTTATAATCAGACAATCAATAATGAGACTTTTTATTTTCTCATCATATTTTTTACAGATCATCCTTATATACAGAATATTTGCGTATCCATGGTTTTTGTCTAGTCTTGCATTTTATTTTAGAGTTTAAAGAGTTATTTTTCGACATTTTACTATTATGTCTTTCTGAGTTTTGTATGAGGTAATCTCTGTGTTGTATTTCCAAATTATATTTTTGCCTTATGTATAATTACAGCTTTTTTCTTCTACTCTCTAATGATGTTAGCTATTGGTTTCATTATCGTTATAGGTTTTTTATTTATTTATTATTTTTTTTTAGATTCAATAAATGATCATAAGTTTTTATTGTATTCTTTAGAAATTTAATTGTTTATATAGATCTATTCATTTTGGAGGTTTATACTCTTTTTGTGCCAAGCGTTTTATTTTTTATATCCCTTTAATTTAAATTGGTAGCCTAAACTATTTTTTTAATAAACCCCTTTTATTTTTTATGTCTTCCTTTTATTTGATGTTAGTTTTCTTGGAACATACTTGTATATGTTATACTTGTGATTTATATTCATATATTTCCAAAATTCCTCCAATTAGCTTTTGTTTTGTATTTACTTAGGAAATTTTGTTGTAAAATAACCGCTGTTTGGTGTGAATTTTTTTAAAATTACATTTATTCCAGAGATAAGTTATTCTTCTGGTTTTTAAAAAAATACTTTAGTCTTTATTGTGCTGGTTACCATAACAATTTCATGGCCCGACACAATGGATTATTTCACAATCTATCTCTAGTCCTTGTGTATTTGTTAACAACAAATTACGTAATTATTTTTCAAAGTGGCTTTTTTGACAATTTGTTCTAGGATTATGGTGTTAATTGTGTCAATAAAGAGTTCGTTTATTTCTAGTTTGATGATGATATATGGCGCAGTTTTTTCCAATTTATGTCCGAAAGTCCACAATGATCCAAGTTACAGAATGTGTACGCTTTTTATGAATATTATTTGACCGCAAAGATCTTTCATATATTCTAGGTTGGTATTGAGTGGTCTATATATGCTCCCTACAATAAGTGGTGCTGAGTTCAGTTTAATAGATGAATAACGTGTAAATAGTGTATGAGTGAGTCTTACAGGACGTAACAAAACAGTAAAAGTTTCGTCTCGGCAAAGAGCCTCCTCCAACAAACAAATATTACACAAATAGAACGGATATAAAGAAATAAAAAACTTAGCTGCGGTGAATTCCAGAGCCAAAGAAAGTAATCACCCACATCGAGTTCAGTGTAACTATTTTACACTTTAAAAAAAACAGAGCCTATACGAACATCTGATTGTGGTGTAATTTCTCCCGCTATGATGGTTGACTTCATTGCTAGTAGTACACCTCCAAAATTGTCTGACCTGTCTTAAAATGTCTAAAAATGTTATAGTTGCTATTACAGATTTCAGAGTTTCAGGGTTTGGCCAAGTCTCAGACCTGAAACTTTGTCCGGTTCTTTGGTGTTTTAATTAGTAACTAAATCTGTAATTTTATTGTTGATACTTTTGACATTAATTATTAGTGTTTGTGAATATTTTGATTATTGGTGTCATGAGATTTTTTATAGTTATTTTTAAAGGCGTGTGTGGCAGCTTACATGCTAGCTAATGTGTTATTTGGGTTATTTATGTTATGAATTACTAAGACACTGTAAGAGTTTGTGGTGCTCAGGCCAATAGAGTTATACAAACCTAAACTGATTTGAGTTAGCACACAATGTATGCAGTGCCAAGATACATTATTATTTCCTAGACCTAGTGCTATGTAGTTTGGTGTGTTTTTATATGCAGGCATGACATGTGATACCATTCGTGTCACACTGAATTATTATTTGTTGTTGTTTTTTTTTTTAGTGCATGCCTTGCTACAGATTTCGCATTGAGACGTTACTGGGCCTGAGTGAAATTCGATGTCACCGACAAGAAGCAAAAATTTCATTAAGTTTTTGTCGATATTAGAGAAATTTCCTTAATGTGTGCTTAAGAAAGAAGTGTTCTCAATGTTCTTTGTGTTATGGTGGTTTATTATTATTGATATATTATCCGTGGCGTAACTAGAGCTTAGCCGGCCAGGGCTGTCTTAAATTTGCCGCCCTTTTAGAGGCCACCCAAAATGACGTCACGCATGGGGGGGGGGAGTCACACATTTAAAGTCACATCAAAACGCGCAACTTTAAATAAAAGTTACACTTAAATATGTGATTACTGACACTTTATTTAAGGAATTTTTACATGGTTTCATGCGCGTTACAATATTAGAGTGCAGCCTTATTACACTAAAAACATATTTAAACAACAAAACATTGTTTGGAAACATGCTAATTTTCATACAGAAAAGGCGGCTTTTTTGTGGGGGGGGGGAGTTTAGTAGTGTCACATTGAAGAAGGGGACTAAGTTTTTGTGACCGAGTGTGACGAGTTGGGAGGGGGTGAAAAATCAGACAAAATAGCATGATGTCATTTAAGAAGTGCCCCTTAAGATAATCGTATAATGACTTTTAAATTAATACATGGATAAATAATTTTTATTGAAACAAAGTACGTTGCAAAAGGTGGGGAACATTTTTACCATGGCATGCCCTATTTATGTAAGCAGTAATAAAAGAGGTCGCTAAGATGATATAGATCTACCTATAAATACAAATGTATAAATTACAAGATACTTTTTTAAAGGCCACAAGAAAGTTATTGAGGTCGCAGGTGCCCCCAAACCCCAAAATGAGACAAAACACATTCTAAATTTAGCTCCCAAAAAATGTTAGCAATTATTATGCTTTTATTTTTTATTTATTAATATATGATTTTCTTTATTAACTAAGAAATTGTATACATTAGTATGTAAACATATTTATACACTTACTTACCTAACTTTCATAGTAGAAAGATCGTGTATTATGTTATCCAAATTTAGATTATTTGTACTATCTTGTTCTATGGACAATATTGCAAAATTTTGTAGCCTTAAATCATTCATAGGGGAACGAAGATATTTTTTTCTAAATACTGCAGTTAGTTTGGTGAAGCTGCTTTCACAACTTGTACACTGAAAGCAATTCTCGAAAAACGCCTTAGCAAAATTATAAAGTTGGGTAAATAATTTTGCAATCTATATTGTTGAATATCTTTTAATAGATCAATGGTGCATTCCACCACCCCCCTTTTTCTAACATAATGCCTATTCTTGTAGTGTAGGGCGTAGCATTTTTTAATGAATAACCGTATTAAATGAAAAACACAAGTTACGTGTGCTACTTTAATGTAATAAAACACTTACATTTAATTTTTTTTAAGTTAATTTAATATAATTTTCTAAAACTGAAACAGTTATATAAATTAATATTTGCAAGTTAAAAACACCATGAACCACCATGTAATGAAGGTACTTGTTAGAGCATCATTCTCCGCATGTAGAAATTCCACCCAAAAACTGTCGTGCTCGCGTACATATTATTCGGCCAATGGTGATGTGTTGCTGTTTTTTGCGTGCATTTTTCTTATAAAAGAGCCTTTGTGACGAATACCGCTTAATTCTACAAACAAATTGATACCTTTTTTATTTTAGCAATTTTTAATTTTTGAACGGGTTTGCGTTAGTTATAACCGCTATGTAATCGAATAAATGTTGCATGAATCCGTTAATTAAGACTCAAATTAAGAATATTTTTGTTTCACCTTGGTTTTCCCCTTTCAAAGAAAAATTGCGGTTTTCGGAAATAGCTTCATTTTTCAAATGCCCACAAATGCCGCCGTCTAGAAAATGAGTGCCGCCCGGGACGGACCGCCCCCACCGCCCCCTAGCTACGCCACTGTATATAACCCTGATTTCTAGAATATGAATTGGTTGAGGTTAAAGCCCTTAAAAGTATTTTATTATATTTAAGACTAAGGTAAGGATTCTCATTTTTTGGGGGGTAGGCTAGGTTTAGGTTTAAGGCTTATTTAAATTTAAAGCTAAAATAAACAACCACCTATTGATGAGACTGTTTATAACTAGCCACTCATAGATGAGACTAGGTGTTTACAACCTATCAACAAAGTGATTGATCAACAGAAAATATTGTTTGTTTTGTCTGGAAAAATGGTAAAGCTCTAACATGCCTCCACCCCATTGATACTTGTTTACACTTTAAACTGTTTGTTGTTTTAACTTTTCAAATAGTCTCTCAAGGTAATTCTCACTTCTTCTCTGGAAGGTATCCACACTTCAAGCAGCGTCCCTTCCCCTTCACACAGGTGGCGCTTATCTCAAACTACTTTGTGTCAAGTAATTTCCGGAAATGACGTTACAACCCCAATTAGCAGACTTTACAACCACTTGAGACTTTCAAGTGATTTCTCTTTTCCTCTGTTCAAGTTGGCTTCAGATTCACAACTTCTGAAAATCTGGCCGTTTTGACGTGACGCGTTTCTTTTTTCGTTTTGTTCAAACTGTAAACAGTCTACATTTGGCCATCTTCACTTGAGCAATAATTTCAACTGGCAACTTTATACGGAGATTATTGTACTTAATTTATTTTGGCAAAAAAATCCTATGGTGTTTCTTAATATGAGCCGTGGGCCAGATCCGGCTGACAAGTGGTTCTAATCAAGTCCTTCTTAGCCACGGAACAGACACGAATAGGAAACCAAATAATGATCATAAAGCTGTTTATAGACCAAAAGGCATATCGATGAGTATCAATAATTCTCATAGCGATAAGTGGATCTGTAAGTTTGTGTTCATGAAATGGGTTTGCATTTAAAGTGATGTGTTTTTACATATTTCTTTGATCAAAAATAAGATGTGTGTAGTGTGCTTCAGAATTTGTTTTATTCTATAGTCCCGCTCTATAGCCATGTTTGAAAGACAGTGAAACAGGTGACAAGGGTCTCAAAGACAGTGAAACATGTGACAAGGGTCTCAAAGACAGTGAAACAGGTGACAAGGGTCTCGAAGACAGTGAAACATGTGACAAGGGTCTCAAAGACAGTCAAACATGTGGCAAGGGTCTCAAAGACAGTCAAACAGGTGACAAGGGTCTCGAAGACAGTCAAACATGTGGCAAGGGTCTCAAAGACAGTCAAACAGATGGCAAGGGTCTCAAAGACTGTCAAACAGGTGGCAAGGGTCTCAAAGACAGTGAAACAGGTGGCAAGGGTCTCAAAGACAGTGAAACAGGTGACAAAGGTCTCAAAGAAAGTGAAACAGGTGACAAGGGTCTCGAAGACAGTGAAACAGGTGGCAAGGGTCTCGAAACAGTGAAATAGGTGGCATGGGTCTCGAAAACAGTGAAACAAAACAGATGGCAAGTGCTTCAAGGAGAGTAGACTGGTAATCTCAACTGTACTCAATAGAGTACATTTCAAATGACATGCAAACAGAGGTGTAACAACAATTAGGCCTCGAGGCAGTTGCAAAGGGCGCTGAAGGCTAATACTTTAATAATAAATGTATTCTGTATAATTTAGTATTTCCCCTATCTCTCAAGGGCGCCAACAATGAATTAGCCAAGGGCGCGGAAAACCCAGTTAAGCTTCTGCATACAAATATAAGTCAAACAGTGTTTGTTGGTGATACTAGGGGTAGGACTAAAGATAGGAGTTCGTGCAACATTCTGTTCCGATTTACACACCTGTTATTTTCACATCAATTCTAAAATGTATTATCTCATAGCTGACAGGCAGCGAATCCACTCTGCACACGTCTTTGAGTGTATATACACGGTGTGTAACACTGCAAACATCTTAAATAAACATGCACGGTGTGTAACACTGAACACATCTGTTAAATAAACATGCACGGTGTGTAACACTGAACACATCTCTTAAACAAGAATAATACACGGTGTGTAGCACTCCAAACATCTGTTAAATAATCATACATGGTGTGCAGCACTGAACAAAACTCTTAAAAAACACACACAGGCGGTATGTAGTACTGAACCCACCTCTCAAACATACAGGGTGTAGTACAGCACACATCTCTTAATTATAGACAGTGTGTAGCACTACACGCATATCTTAAATAAACCAAATACAAATCTTCTGACACAACATGCTCAGTAAGTATAAATGTGCATGGATCTTGTGCACGATCTGTACTAAAGTATGCATTTCTTTTGTAAACATACACAGTGTACAAATTCTCTAACAAACACGATTGACGTTGTACACTCTTTAGCGCACACATAGGAAACAACTTTTGAGCACACATAGGAAACAACTTTTGAGCACACATAGGAAACAACTTTTGAGCACACATAGGAAACAACTTTTGAGCACACATACCTGGTTTGTATGACGTAGCCTTTATCACCCCCAGAACAACAGTGTGAAGTCATTTAAGCTTACATACATTGTATGTACTACCGTGACGTAAACACGTGGATTGTGACGTTTACACGTGGATTTAACGCTCAAAAAGATTGTTAGAGAATATTGGCAGAGTTCTGATTCGAAGTTGGGGCGGCGAATGAGGGAGTGTCCTAAAAAAAAAAAAAGCAGTTCCTTAAGGTAGTAGCACCCCCCATGGCGATGCCCCCCTGGCGTCCAGGGCAGCTCATGTTAACGCTGACCTAAGTAAGGGTGTATTTTCTACGCTTGGTTACGATAACCTGACCCATGTGGGCCAGTTGACTCTGTTTGGGGAGACACCACGAAACAACAATGCTAAGCAGATATCGTCTCTATCAGTAAAGTGAATGCTTTAAGGACCATTTTTAGCGTGAACATACTTCTCACACCAAGCGCCTACAAAGTCGTATCACTACCCGAGTAGATAACTTTCATCGTCTTTTTGAAGTCAGCACCACAAACATAGATATTGATTTTGTCTTTTTTTTCTATCACTGCCAAAATATGTTTGAATTACTATCATGATCTGATGCTGCTTTTGACTGACACATTTCCTCCGCACCAACTATTGTTGGATGTGTACTATGAGCATTACAAAAACTAATATTGTTGGATATTCAAGGTAAGTTTCTGTTCAAACAAACTAACCTGCTATTTTCAGATATCAAAGATGTTTGAACACACCAGCTATTGTTGGATATCGAAAATGATTATACCTCGTCATAAGTTCGAACACACTTACCTGCTATTGTTGCATATTCTAGATGAGTGTCCTTTGTTAGAATACACTTGCTAGCCATTGTTGGATATTAAGATAAGTTGCCTTTGTTCGAACACGATTACCTGCTTTTGTAGGATATCCCTGATGTGTTGTTTTTTGTTAGAACACACTTACCTGCTATTGTTGGATATCACTGATGTGTTGTTTTTTGTTAGAACACACTTACCTGCTATTGTTGGATATCCCTGATGTGTTGTTTTTTGTTAGAACACACTTACCTGCTATTGTAGGATATCCCTGATGTGTTGTTTTTTGTTAGAACACACTTACCTGCTATTGTTGGATATCCCAGACAAGTACCCTTGCGTACAACACACTTACCTATTGTTGTTGGATATCCCAGATGAGTGTCCTAAGTTCTGGCAGCACGCGCCATTTATCTCCTCGTTAAACACTTATCTCCCCCCGAACACAAGATGCAGGCCTGGATAATCCCCCTTGCAGACTAAGCTATTAGACAAGAGCACAGCGCAGATCCCCGAGCCAATATTTCGAACTCTCTGGCTGGCTTATCGTCAAGTACTTTCACGTGCGCTACTACTTCTTTATTTCTTCTTCATTTTATGAGCTCGTACCTTTGGTATCATCTCCCCCCCTCCTCCCCTTACAAACAGCCCACCCCTCTAAACAGCTGTTCTGTAATTTGATGGGAAAATGTTCGCACCGTTCGTCGTTAGCGGTACGAGTTAATTGCTGTTAAGTGCAGGGATAAAGAGAGAAATCTGTTTTGACTTGGGAATAAAAGCTTGTTTTTTTCTCTCTTATGTTTGCACAATGATGGAAGTACCAATACCTTAAACAACCGCATCCCTTGTTTGTCTTAGCGTAGACGTTTGAGCCAAGAAATATTCCAATAAAGGATAACACACGGCAATATCCCGACATTTATTCCTGAATTATTTTAAAATACGTTAAGAAATACATTGATAAAACAAGTAGTTTACCAAACTAATAGATCTTGAAGTAAGAGTAATCGAACATATTTATTCGCGAAATTAATCGACCATCGATACCTGATTACTGATCGCCAAAATGATTAGGTCGAAGCCTTGCAATGGAGTAGAGCAGGTTCATATTACAATAACCGCTTTCATTTGAACATGAGGCGAGTAGAGACACTGTCAAAAATTTCTTTATCAGGCTAAGCTGTCAATAACAACCAAGAGACAAATCTATCTATCCACACTGCAGGGACGTAGCTAGGGATTCAGGGTAGGGGGGAATCGGCCTCTTTGGGGGCCCGAGGGACTTGGCCTCTTGGGGGGCCCCATCATTTTGACCCATGGCGTAATATATAATATTTAATGTAATAAAATCTTTTCAGACACTCCTTTTGGACCCCCCTCAAGTGGAGGCCCGGGGGATTTTTAATTTGGACCCCCTTCCCTTGCTACGCCACTGCCACCCTGTCAAAACGTTATTTTTTTCAGGCTTAGCTGTAATAACAACCAACCAAGAGACTTATCTATCTGTCCACACTTACCCATTTACTCCAGTGATGACTTCGAGAGAACATCAAAGAGAAATGTTTGAGATCACTGGTTGGTATGAGCGTTAAAGGGTAATAGTTGTAAAGGAAGAGATCATCAGTAAGGAAGTCCACAGTCAATGGTTGAACCCAGATGAGGTGCATGGGGAATTTCACATTTTTTAATACTGTGGGGGGTTTTTTAAAGAAGAAATTAATATTGCGAATATAATGGCAGAGAAATGTATTGTTCCGAGCACAAAATAATGAAAGATATTACTTCGATTGTTTTAATGTGTGTCTTAAGAACTAAAAGAATACGTGTGTCTGCAGAAGAGAATACCTGACGGGAGTGTAAGAAGACAAAGAGAAAGAGGTTTCCGCAAGATAGCAGTTGATTTTCTCTCTCTCTCTCTCTTCCTCTCTCTCTCTCTCTCTCTCTCTCTCTCTCTCTCTCTCTCTCGAAAAAAATTCTAATCAGCTGCTTCTCCTCCCGTCAATCATTACAAGATTACATAAGATACAACTAAACCATGACAGTGTGAGACAGTGAGATTTATCCCATAAGATACAACTAAACCATGACAGTATAAGACAATGACATTTATCTTTCATAGACTTGCATAGATTTATCTTCTAACATACCATTGAAACATATCCTATATCATGACACAGGCGCTGAATGTATGGGAACAGGAAAAGACGTTTTTCTTCCCCGAAGCAACAGATAACCCTCTAAATAGTGAGTGTTGAAATAGATGACACGAGTGCGCGATGATAACGGTGTGTTCAAATCACGCTCAAAATAGAATTCCTAAATGTTAGAATGAATTGTAGATTCTTATAAAGTGTGATACTTCTATACAACAAAATGGAGATTGTAAAGTGCTTTACTTGTAGATCTAGGTAATAAAATGCATTATTTTTTTTTGGTGGGGGGCAATAAAGTGCGTTACTTGTTCCTAATAAAGTGCGTTACTTGTTCCTAATAAAGTGCGTTAGTTGTTCCTAATAAAGTGCGTTACTTGTTCCTAATAAAGTGCGTTAGTTACTAATAAAGTGCGTTAGTTGTTCATAATAAAGTGCGCTACTTGTTCCTAATAAAGTGCGTTAGTTGTTCCTAATAAAGTGCGTTAGTTGTTCCTAATAAAGTGCGCTACTTGTTCCTAATAAAGTGCGTTAGTTGTTCCTAATAAGGTGCGTTACTTGTAACAAATTAAGTCCGTTACTTGTAGGAAATAAGGTGCGTTTTTGATAGTCATTAAAGTCGTAGTAATAAAGCGCAGTACTAGTATGTAATTAAGTGCGATAATGGTATGTAATGAGGGGCCGTACTAGCATGTAATGAGGGGCCGTACTAGCATGTAATGAGGGGCGGTACTAGTATGTAATGAGGGGTGGTTCTACTATGTAATAAGGGGTGTTACTAGCATGTAATGAGGGGCGGTACTAGCATGTAATGAGGGGCGGTTCTAGTATGTAATGAAGGGCGGTTCTATAATGTAATGAGGGGTGGTACTAGTATGTAATGAGGGGCGGTTCTAGTATGTAATGAAGGGCGGTTCTAGTATCTAATGAGGGGTGGTACTGGTAGGTATTTTTGTCAAGTAAATTTAGCAGACTACGAGTTCACTCATGTCCGCCGTTATGTCTGAAGGCTTATGTCTAGTTGAGTGTTTCTCAAGCTTTTTGGGTAACGACACACTAAGAGTATTATAGAATTTATCCGACACACAAAATAATTTTAACTTTTTTTTTAAATTAAAAAGATAACATTTCTTTACATATTACTGTGATGTATATTACTGGGATATATCAGTGTGATGGATGTGCCTGCTTAAGGGAACACATCAAATTCCATCGAGTCTCCAAATTTGACAATCAAATGAAAGACTTTCATGCTTGTAAGCCAGAATTCTTCTAAAGTTGTGTTGTTGAACGTTTTTTAAAAATATAATTTGGTTTGTCGTATTTCAATCAGCTGCTCCTTCTCTTCGGTCGTCAAATTGACTTCTTCACTGACTGCAAAACGATTGATCACCCAAGCAAATTCATCGATGCCCAGTGATGGAAAATATTGTTGAAGAAACTATTAAAGTTGACAAAGAGTGTTCAAAATTTCAATACCTATTAACCCTATTTTCTCCTTACCTTGAAATTTGCTAGCAGTAGTACAACAGTTGGATATTCCTTTCGATCTTTTACTTTTCCAGAATGACAATTTCTCATTAAATAACTTCAACCTCGATGAAGATGTAATGGTGTTCTCATGTGGTCAAGGAAGGCTTTAGTTTAGTGAATTCAGTTTATCGAACAAATCAGGAATAAACTGAAACTGCCGCCACCAGATTTCGTCATGTAGTTGGAATTCAAAATTTTGACCTTCAGTTTCAAGGAAAGAAGTCACTTCTATTTTAAGATGTACCAGTCTGTCAATGAAAGTAATCACTTCTATTTTAAGATGTACAAGTCTGTCAATGAAAGTAATCACTTCTATTTTAAGATGTACCAGTCTGTCAATGAAAGTAATCACTTCTATTTTAAGATGTACCAGTCTGTCTAGGAAAGTAATCACTTCTATTTTAAGATGTACCAGTCTGTCAATGAAAGTAATCACTTCTATTTTAAGATGTACCAGTCTGTCAATAAAAGTAATCACTTCTATTTTAAGATGTACAAGTCTGTCAATGAAAGTAATCACTTCTTTTTTAAGATGTACAAGTCTGTCAATGAAAGTAATCACTTCTATTTTAAGATGTACAAGTCTGTCAATGAAATTAATCACTTCTATTTTAAGATGTACCAGTCGGTCAATGAAAGTAATCACTTCTATTTTAAGATGTACAAGTCTGTCAATGAAAGTAATCACTTCTATTTTAAGATGTACAAGTCTGTCAATGAAAGTAATCACTTCTATTTTAAGATGTACCAGTCTGTCAATAAAAGTAATCACGTCTATTTTAAGATGTACCAGTCTGTCAATAAAAGTAATCACTTCTATTTTAAGATGTACCAGTCTGTCAATGAGAGTAATCACTTCTATTTTAAGATGTACCAGTCTGTCAATGAAAGTAATCACTTCTATTTTAAGATGTACCATTCTGTCAATGAAAGTAATCACTTCTATTTTAAGATGTACCAGTCTGTCAATGAAAGTAATCACTTCTATTTTAAGATGTGCCAGTCGGTCAATGAAAGTAATCACTTCTATTTTAAGATGTACAAGTCTGTCAAGGAAAGTAATCACTTCTATTTTAAGATGTAC
>MUZC01000407.1:100355-149750 GCA_002072015.1 Radix auricularia | reverse complement strand
TTCTTAGTCAGTCTTATCATTCTTAGTCAGTCTTATCATTCTTAGTCAGTCTTATCATTCTTAGTCAGTCTTATCATTTTAAAACTCTAGTCTGTTGTAAATATTTTAATTATACAAAACAAGTTAAGTAACAAATTCAATTATACATTAAATTGTGGGCATTTGATGGTCAGTGTGAGTTAGATGGTCAGTGGGCATTTGATGGTCAATGGGCATTCTCTATGACTGGGTCAAGCAGGAAGGCAAAGTGTGTGGAGGGTGGAGTGTTGGGAGTTAGTAACTTATTGATTTAATCTTATACATTTTGCTTTGAAAGAATTTGCTTGAAAGATAATGTAAACATTTACTCTTCGTTCTTTAACATTTATGTCCATTCGCTTTTCCACATTTAGTTGTCATCCCCACATCTGCTTTCTTCACTAATAAATTGGGATAAATATTATTTTCGACAATATAGTGAACCTTATACAAAAATACTTTTAAAAATCTGCTCTAGTGCAGTGCTTCTCAAACTTTTGCCTATGACGGACAGACAGGAATTTTTCCCATTGCACCACAGACTGGTGGACAATTTTCCCTGTCCTGACGTGATTTTCCTTGTCCTGACGTTCTAGCTAAATGCGCACCTACACGGCCTACAGCCTCACAAGATTAACCATGAATTCGGTTTGTTTTATGCTATGTTTCATCAATCAATTTTGAAAAAGAAAAAACTTAAGCCTTGATTGCTGAATGCTCATTTAGACTACGGCCATCTTCATTTTGTTTTAAAATGTGTTGATATTGACAGCTATCTTTTTTGTTTCATTTTTTTTTTGTTGTTGTTTTTTTTTTGGTTGTTTTTTTTTTTAGCTTTAAAAAAAAATTAAAATGAAGGAAAACTATTTTAAAAAAACTGATATTACTTAAATACTGTTTTGTAATTTATTAAGGGGGATATGAAATTTAACCTAAAAATTCTTTTTTTTTATTATTAAAAAAAAAATACTATAGTAACTGTAGTAAGTACATGTGTAAGTTTATGTTCAAAGTTTAACTGAAACCAATGGGTAAGGGGAGCCTATTTATTAATTGCAGGTTTATAAAGTCTTGACTCTATTAAGGACAATGCTTCACATTACTGAGAAAGAATGCCCATACTGTTCCTGTGCTTTAAAATTGTCTAAAATATGCTCATTGTTGAAATGCCAGTCATACAGATGTAAAATGAGGGAAATCTATTAATATAATTTAATCGATTAAAATTCCATTAAATTTTAAGAAAAAAAATATCTCTAAAAAAAATCCAAATTAATAATTTTTTTACTAACGTAATTTTCCCCTGTATTATCATTATTTATTTAGATTTGCTTACGTGAACACTAACGTTTTTCTTGCACAGCAGAACGAATTGTCTGTGTTACGTCACAAAATATGGGAGCCATGGAATTACCGCGACTTAACCGATTTCGCGAAATAAGGAATCGCAACTTAGCGGGATCTATACATGCATTGTAAAAATATAATTAATCGAAATTAATCGTTTTACTGCAGATAATCTATGGAAGGGGTGAGTTAGAGAAGGAAGAACAAGGGTGGCTAGTGTGAGGAAGGGTTTGGAAATGATGAGGTAGGCTATGATATGAGTGAGTGAGTTGAGTGGAAGAGAGAGAGAGAGAGAGAGAGAGAGAGAGAGAGAGAGAGAGAGAACAAGGGTGGCTAGTGTGAGGAAGGGGTTGGAAATGATGAGGTAGGCTATGATATGAGTGAGTGAGTTGAGTGGAAGATAGAGAGAGAGAGAGAGAGAGAGAGAACAAGGGTGGCTAGTGTGAGGAAGGGGTTGGAAATGATGAGGTATGCTATGATATGTGTGAGAGAGTTGAGTGGGAGATAGGGAGAGAGAGAAAGAGAGAGAGAGAGAAAGAGAGAGAGAGAGAAAGAGAGAGAGAGAAAGAGAGAGAGAGAGACAAAGAGAGGGAGAAAGAGAGAGAGAGAAAAAGAAAAAGAGAGAGAGAATGAGAGAGAGAGAAAGAGAGAGAGAGAAAGAGAGAGAGAGAGACAAAGAGAGTGAGAAAGAGAGAGAGAGAAAAAGAGAGAGAGAAAGAGAGAGAGAGAAAGAGAGAGAGAGAAAGAGAAGAGAAAGAGAGAGAGAGAAAGAGAGAGAGAGAGAGGGAGAGAGAGAGAGAGAAAGAGAGAGAGAGAAAGAGAGAGAGAAAGAGAGATGGAGAGAGAGAGAAAGAGAAGTTCAATAGAGAAAAAGAGATGAGGGTAAGAAAGTGACTGGGTATTTTTAATTGTCTCAACTTTTTTTCTGACTTCACTCAACCCTTCCTACCTTACCGAACTTCTCTCTATCTACTTACTCACTCGTCAGCTATACCTTTCTGCAGAGGCACGTATTCGCTCTGTTCCTCATAAACAAACTAAAACATTTGGTCAAAGGTTTTTCTCTTTTAAAAAAAATATTAAAAATAATACAAAAATAAATAAAAAAATTTGCCCCCTTCCCCCCGACCAATGGAATTCTATATCATTACACATTCGCAGCATTCCATCTACTAAGCCTTCAAGACTTCAATAAAAACACAACTCTTCAAACTTTTCTTTCATAATGTATTAAACAACAATGCAACATTTCTGTAAGTGATAAAAGTAGATTGTATGCACCACAATGTCATAACATGATGTATTCAGGATATGAAAGTTTTCACAATGAATGAATTGATAACTATGTGTGTTACTATTTTCACAATGAATGAATTGATAATTATGTGTGTTACTATTTTATGTAAAGTGCTGTGAGCCAGCTGCTTGCTATGTTACTACGCTCTCACAATTATCAAATTATTATTTTTATTAGTAAGAGAATAAAATGCGAAATATATTTAGAGAGATTATTGTTTTTGTTAAATTGTTGAGGTTACAAGAAACTATGTTCCCTTGTTGGTAACAAGTAATCTCACTCTCGTCCTGTTAGAGTTATCTATCTTGGTTCACGTACAGTTGTACAATAACTTTATGGGTGTGTGATGGGCGGGGCGGGGTATACATAAACTTTTGACAGAGTTCCTACCCTTTCCCTGTCTGGTTCTTTTTTCTGTTTATCACAACAGCCATCAATCTCATGGGCGTATCCCCATAGGGCCAAGTCAGCAATATCATGATAACTCCCATAACACACGCCCCTAGCGGGGCCCGGATGGTGGGGTGGGGGGGGCAGGCGGTTACTTGTTCTACACTATAAACAACTATTATTCGTATTTCAATGATCACGTGATTCCTTCAGCACAAATCTCCTGACTGCCTCCAGCACCCCCCCCCTCTAACATTAAATACAATGTACAGCAACCCCCACCCCACCCCAAATAAGATTAAATTTAATGTACACCATTCTCAAAAATGTGATTTTTTAATTTTTATTAAAACAAAACTATGTATATTCTTTTATGTAAATATATTCATGATTTTGTGTTGCATAAAAACACCCTTCTTTTCCCCTTTTTTCAATACCAAACTTATCATTATCTGTTTAATAAAAATAATTATTAACATTCTAGAACAGCATGGTAGCCCGCGAACAATTTCTAGAACTGATAATTCAAACAGAATGAGGGAAATAATTCAATACAAAAAGAGTTCAACGTGGAAATTCGTGTTAAAAAGTGTTTCCTTATTAAGACGTTATTTGTACTGATGACCTCCCTTACTATGACATCGCGGTCTTGTTTCTTTTAAGTGTTGTATTATCCACACTTTAATATTTACTCGGTTTATTATTATTATTATTATTATTATTATTATTATTATTATTACTATAACTATTAGTATTATTGTTGTTTTTGTTATTATTATTACAATACTTCTTACAATATCTGTTATATTCTTGCTAAAGTTCTTAATTTAAGACTAGATCATTCTGAAAGATTCGCCATACAGATACACTTAATATATGTAATGAAATCTCCGTCGTCTGCTCAAATCTTTTGGTACACCCGCGTGTCTGTCAAATGCTTTATATCAATAATAATAATATGTTTAAACTTAAAATACATCACTAACTTTAACGTTACGTTTTCATTTTAATAACAAGAAACTAATGCAAACCTGCTTAAATGTTTTAACGGGTTTACGTCTATAGACTGTTCTCTTCCTTGCACTTCTTATCTTATCTTATCTTTTAGATATACAGACGCTCCTTCTATGCAGAAGATAGCAAGTGATGCAGCGGTCACAGGCTATAGGGGTTCCACGCATTACCCCAGCCGCCTAACTATTGTCTAGTTAGGTACCCATACGGAGCTGGGTAACTCGGGGACTCCTCAGGCCCCGAGAACAAATCCTCAGCTTCGTGTGGATTCGAACTCGTGACCATCAATATGACAGGCGAGAGCGCTACCTCTCGACCACCACGTCCCACTTCAATAGCACTGAAATCTTAAATACTTTAATGAATCACATATTTAACAACATTCTTTTTTTAAAACTACAGACATTTTTTTAAAAATAATTATATACTAAATTAATGGTTTGTTTCGCTATTTGTTTTGAAATGTCTTTGTATCTGAATAACACCCTTTAATACACAACCACACTTGCATAACGTTAATTACGGTTAATGTAGAAACATAGTGAATCTCTTGTTTCAGGAGAGTGTCACAGTCCACTAGCCAGAAGGTGAACAATTCACTCTCCACATTCCATAAACGAAAGTCTGTAGGTATCGAAGATTGATATTTTTGTTGGTATAATAAAAAAAAACTTATTTTATTAAATTTGAAACCAAAAATTTAGAAATTGTTACAAAAAGCCAATACAGATCTAAGGTCAAATGTTCTTGAGTTCAGCCAATGTCTTTTGTAGCTGTGCTAATTCTTGACAATGTAAAAAAAAAAAAACATATAGACATACTCCTATATATATTAATGCGCAAAAATTTAATTACGGGCCGTCCATAAATGACGTCACGCACATAGACGATGTGTGATGAGGGGGGGGGGGGTTAGAAATATGACGTCACATCGAATATGCAACTTTAAATAAAAGTTCCACTTACATTTTTTATCCTTGACAATATATTTAATGATTTTTTAATGGTTTCACACGTGTTACGATATTAGAGTGGAGCCTTACACCAAATAGGCCTACATGCTTAAATGACAAAAAAAGTAATCTGCAAATTTTCAATTACAAAATACGGCTTTTATGGGAGTGGGGGGGTCAAAGCTTTGTGACGCCATATAGGAAAGGGTCTAAGTTTTTGTGACGAAGTGTAACGAGTGGGGAGGGGGCTGAAAATCAGTCAATTTGCGTGACGTCAATATGGACGGCCCATTTTTACAAGCACCAATATATTAAAAAATGAATACAAAGAAATTGAAATTAGTTGCTAACGCCATGTGAGATCTAATTATTGGCAGTACATGAGTAAATGAGTATAGGTCTTAATGCCAAGTGTCATAGACGATAAAACTGTGAAATGGCGTGATTACTAACGGCGATAAACTGACATACTAACAATATGCCAAACTCTGAATGGGTGGACATGACACAGATGACATGACAATGACACAGGGCACAGACACAGATGACGTGACAATCACACAGGGCCCTGACACAGATGACATGACAATCACACAGGGCACAGACACAGATGACATGACAATGAAACAGGGCCCTGACACAGATGACATGACAATCAGGGGCGGATTAAGACTGCACGGGGTCCCGGATTGCAATCAAGCGGGGGCCCTATCCAGCCAGCGTCCCTAAAAATAAAATGATTGCTAGCTTGCTAGCAGCTTGTATAAGACTGTAAATAAATATTAATAATGAAATAAAACACAAAGATGAACAGTTTGAAGTGTTGGCCGGTAAGTTACAACTGACAGTTTGAAGTGTTGGCCGGTATGGTTTTTGTTACAATTTATAGTGAAAAGAAATTTTTTTTTAAAAAAACAAAAAACAATCCTCCTCTGGGAGTCGATCCCGACACCGCTCACACCACGAGCCTACACTCTACCACTCGGCCAGCGGAACTTATCCAAATAGGGAAACTTTAAAAACATAAACCATATTTTATAATATGTTCTCTTAGTGAGCCAATCAAATCAAGTTTTTCGATTATTAAGACTATCAGGTCTGAATAACGATCAGTTTAATACATAAGATTTATAAATTTATTTTATTTTCTAGGGTTCATGGAATTATTTGTACACTTTTATTATAAAATATAAAAAGTTTGGGGGCCCCCAAACCGTCGGGGGCCCCTGGCTATAGCCCGTTCAGGCCCCCCCCCTTAATCCGCCATAGATGACAATGACACATGACCCAGACACAGATGACATGACACAGGGCCTAGACACAGATGACATGACAGTGACACAGGGCCCGTCACTAGGCAGCCCCAAACTGCATGTCCAGTGAAAGCCAACGGCTTCCCCGGGAAACTTGAAAAGACAACACTCATAAAAATGACGAAACAACAATAAGTATAGAAGCATGATCTTACACAAGAAACTCCGTGTTATAAGCTACACTACCACTTACACAACAATTGGTTATTAGAAAGTTTACAATCACGTGCTATTATAAGAACACACATTTGAAATATGCAGAGTGTATAATGACTGATACCAATGTTTGCTACTAGTCTAAGAATATAGAAGTTTGTGTGAAAGAAGTTCAGTTGGTTTACGGGCGCCTCTCTGTGGATCGCGATGCGATGGTTATTGGGCGGAATCGATACGGGTAGAGTCGGCGCTGGGTGAGACGTTTGGCCAGATGCCTGATGGCAGGATCGTAATCGTAAGGCGTTGCTATGTAATCGAGGTAGTCCGCCTCCAGTTCTTCGGTGAACGACTCATCATCACCGGTGGCTTCCCCCTCCTCATCTCCACCATCAACAGCTCCGTTCTCGTTATCGACGTCTTTGTTGCTGCCGTTGTTTTCGTGACCCTCTGCCGGCGGCGCTTTCTTTGCCTTGGACCGCGTGAGGTAGTGGTTCGTCAGCGCCTCAGCCCTCTCGGCTGCCTCCAGCTCGGCCAGTCGTCTGTTGAGCATGAGCCTCGTTTCCACCCCTGGCAGGCCCCGCCTTGAGGCCACGAAGTCGTTCCTGCCGCCGATCGTCAGGTAGTAGCCTCTCTGGGAGAGGAAGGGCATTTCCAGGGGTGACACCTCCGGGTCGAGGACGTTTAGAGAATCTTGGTAGGAAATGGAAGCCCTTCTGGCAAGTGCGTTCAGATACAGCCTCCTGGCCAACATTCTCGTCCTGACAAGATCTGCCAGTCCGTACTTCCGGGCTATTTCACCAGCAGTTTCTCTTTTAGAAGGCGCCATTTATACAGGGTGATAACTACACTTGATGTTTTCGTTAAAATATTTAGAGCAATAGTTACAGTGAATTTTGCGAATGAATTCCGTTAACTGTTATTAACAATATTTACGGTTGTCAATAGTAAAACTAGAAACAAACAACACTGTAAATTTGGCTTGAAGGAGTGTTGAAGAAAGAATCATCCTCGCCGAAATGGACAGCCGTGAAAACGTTGGTCGCCTGAAGTGATGTCCGTGACCAGAAATGGTCCGCTTATAAAGCCGCCTTGTTGCTGAGCTCATTCTCATGATGGGTTGGAGTGGAGGCCAATCACCAGATGTGAAGTGTCCCAGGGGGCACGCGAGGTTTGGCCAATCATTACTAAAACAAAAGGTGAAATGTTGGGCTGGGGGTAGGGTAGTGGAAGGGGGGGGGGTCAATAAACTTATCTCTAAAAAAAGAAAAAACAATAGCAGCAATGATACAAATAGACAAGATCGTACTTACCGGGGGGGGGGGAGGTGAACATACACCCCAGGTAAATTATAAGGGTGTCCACTTAGGCGTTGGAATTGTGGGGGTGGAGTGGATGGGGGAGGCTCATTCATTTTATTTATTTAATTAATTTCGAGAGGTCGGAATTTGTTTTTATTTTCTTGTACAATCTTATCTTCTTATCATATTATCTATACAGACGCTCATTCTATGCAGAAGATAATTGCGTCCATAGACCATGATGGATGATCTGTGGATGAGGTTCCACAAATTACCCAGCCGCCTAACTAGAGTTAGGTGCCCATTCGACCACCATGCCCCAATTACGCGGCTGGTGGCGAATTCAATAGAGCGCTAACCTTACAAGCTGAGGGGCGTGGGATCGAGCCCACGTTAAAGCCACAATAAAAATGTTGATGAATGACTATCGCTAAAAAGTTCTCCGATGACCTGGAGAGGTGATGGGCGCCGCCAAGTCTACCAAGCCCCAAGAAAGTTCTAATGGAAACATTAGAAACCCTTAAGACACTATAATATAAAAGCTCACATAAAATGCAAGACTAGACTTAAACTATGGGAAAAACCTGTGCCATGTTTAGAAGGGGCGTCTTAAATAGAAAATATACGTTTATAATATAATGTTAAAAGGTTGTTTTGTGGGTGTGCAGTCATCAGTCATAAGTCGTTTTGTGGGTGTGCAGTCATCAGTCATAAGTCGTTTTGTGGGTGTGCAGTCATAAGTCGTTTTGTGGGTGTGCAGTTATCAGTCATAAGTTGTTTTGTGGGTGTGCAGTCATAAGTCGTTTTGTGGGTGTGCAGTTATCAGTCATAAGTTGTTTTGTGGGTGTGCAGTCATCAGTCATAAGTTGTTTTGTGGGTGTGCAGTCATCAGTCATAAGTTGTTTTGTGGGTGTGCAGTCATCAGTCATAAGTCGTTTTGTGGGTGTGCAGTCATCAGTCATAAGTTGTTATGTTGTTGTTGTTGTTGTTGTTTTTTATTTTTTTTTATTTTTATTTTCTTGCGCTGCGTATTATAATGAACATTCTTTTAGTAATTTGTCTCGTGGGGAAATCTGTGGAGGTAGCGCCAAAAGTCTTGTCCCAGCCCGGGTTTAAAGTCTTGTCCCAGGGTTTAAAAGTCTTGTCCCAGGGTTTAAAAGTCTTGTCCCAGCCAGGGTTTAAAGTCTTGTCCCAGCCAGGGTTTAAAAGTCTTGTCCCAGCCAGGGTTTAAAAGTCCTGTCCCAGCCAGGGTTTAAAGTCTTGTCCCAGCCATGGTTTAAAAGTCTTGTCCCAGCCAGGGTTTAAAAGTCTTGTCCCAGCCAGGGTTTAAAAGTCCTGTCCCAGGGTTTAAAAGTCATATCCCAGAACGGGTTTCACTAATCATAGTTCCGCCCCTGGCTTAAAGATCATGTTAGAGAGAAACTGGTGTAAACAACAAAGGCATGAGTGTTGGTGTGTGTGTGTGTGTATTTGGTTGTGGTGAGTATGTGCATATATGTGTGTGTGTGTTTGCATTGCGTGTGAATGTATGTGAAAGAAATTTGAAGTGTGCGGGTCACTATGGAGATTAAATGCCTCAACAGCACGCTACGCCATTATTTATTCATAGTTTTAGAGAGAGCAACATTTAATTAGGCTTATGTCACATGTGATAAGGGGCCGTCCATAAAGTACGTCACGCTATTTAATACCATTAAACCCCCCTCCCCCTGTCACAAACTGTCACAAATCTCGGACACCCCCCCTAAAGTACGTCACATTTTCGTACAAAAATAATTTTTATTAACAAATTAATTAAAATTTAACATAAAACACCGTAACGTCACATATGGCCTGACCCCCCCTCCCCTTGTCACAAAATGTCACATTTTCTTACACCCCCCGCCCTCTGGAGTGTGACGTACTTTATGGACGGTCCCTAATGGGTGTAGCCAGTGGCGTAGCTAAAGGGGGCGGTGGGGCGGTCCGCCCCGAGTGGCAAACATTTTTAGGGCGGCATTTGTGGGCTGTTAAAAAGTACAGCCATTTCCGACAAACGCCATTTAATTTTTTGAAGGGGTAAAACCAAGGTGAAACAAAAATATTCACAATTTCGAGTCTTAATTAACGGGCCGTACATTTGTTTCATTACATTTTGGTTATCAAAACTAACGTAAACTCGTTAAAAAAAAATAAGATCGCTCAAAAAATGTATTGACTTGTTTGGAAAATCAATCGCTATACAGATTTATTAAAACTTCACACACAAACACTTCACCGCAGGGCCGAAAATTTTTGCTATTAATTAATATTTCCACGGCAGTTTTTGCGTAGAATTTACACATGCGCAGAATGATTCGCGAACAAGTATCTGTATTATATATGACATGGTGGTTCAAACTTTCAAACTTGTCTTTTAAGTGCAATGAGTAATTTATGTTAATGTTTCAGTTTTCATAAAAGTATTGTAAGGGAATTATTAAAAATCAAAAATATTTCGTTTTTATTGCATGAAAGTAGCACAAATTAAAATACGGTTATTTAATAAAATGTTACGCCTATCCAATTAAAGTAATGTACAAATAATTTGAATTATAACAAGAATATGACAATATTCAAATTTGACCGTTAATTAAAACCACAGTAGGCAAAAATAATTAAAACTGACATCTGCAAAAGTAACAAGTAAACCGAGATAAGATGCTGAAATACTACTTGATTCAATGCAACCTTTTTAGCGCATTTTCGAGAAGTCGAATGCGCTATTGCACCCGTTTTGTCCGTCCGTCTGTCATCACCTTTGATCTCAGCATCCATAAGTCCTAGACCCATGAGGTATATATGTATTTTGTATGTCCTGACCTGCCATTTGTGCATCAACACTCAGTTACTCGATCCGTTAAAAACCCCGTTAAAACTACCAAAAAATATTTCGAATCGAGAGGTAACACTAGCGCAGGGAACGGCCGCCATTGCCGGAAGTCGAATACATAGTATTTCAAGCATTCAAGAGTGGTGCGAAGGCGTGCAAAAGAATTAGTTTGTTTTTTTTTTTTTTTTTTTTTTTTTTTTTTTTAGTTGACGTCATTAGAATATGTGTAAAAGTTTAGAGAGTTTTACGTCATCATTTGTGGTGACTTGTAGTTAGATTAAAGAGAAAATAATTTTTTTTTAAATGTAAAGAAATGACTTTTAAATATAAAAAAATGTCAGGTATATTCATTACACAAGAAAATTCATAAAAATATGTCTAAAATCTAAACACAATTACTGATAACTACATAATGCTGATATCTAACATAAGTACTGATACATAATACGAAAATGCGCTAACACGTCCTGAGTTCCAAAAGAGACCAGGCTTAACATGATTTTTCTTTGTATGTCTTATGTTATTTCAATTTATCGGAACTCGTTTTTGTTTGCTTCTTTGTTGTTGTTTTTTTAAAATATATTTATTAAAGTTAATGCCAACTGATTTCATGGAACAAAGTGATATGCTAATACAAAACGCTGTTATATCAGCAAAAACAATTTGTGAAGAAACATGAGTGGTGAACATTCAGAAGACGTGGTTATATCTTTAGAACAAGAAGTACAACGAGAATTGTTTTATCAATGAATAGAGTTTAAAAGAAAATAAAAGAACCCTTTAATCAGCTATATATCCTTGCTAGAAAATATTCCTACATAATTTTATATAATATCATGTAACATATACTAGAAATGAAGAATTTGCGCATCAATATAGATCTAGATTGAAAAGTTATGTACCCAACAGAAAAATTGTAGATCTAGAATATTGCTAAGAATTTTCTCAACAATTGCTTTCAGTGTTGCTAGTGTCGAATGGAGCCTCTCCAAACTGAAGTTGATAAAATAAAATTATCTTCGTTCCACAATGAGTAATTTAAGACCGTAAAATCTTGCAATATTGACCATAGAACAAGATATTGGCCTACAAATAATTTCAAATTGTGATAGCATAATACATGATTTTTCTACTATGAAAGTTAGTAAAGGTAAATGTATAAATATGTTTAAAAACTAACGTATATAATTTCTTTGAAAAAAAAATCATTTATCTATAAATACAAAATAAAAGCATATTAATTGGAAATGATTTTTGGAATATGTGTTGCCTCGTGGTGGGGGGGGGGTGGACCTGCGACCTCAGTAACTCTCTTGTGGCCTTTAAAAAAAGTATCTTGTATTTTTATAAGTGTGTATTTATAGGTATATCATTTTATGCGGCCTCTTATTACTGCTTACATAAGTATGGCATACAATGCTAAAAATGTTTCCCACCTTTATTTCTCTCCAATTACAATTATTTATTCGTATTTATTAATTTATAAAAATCCATCGTATGATTGGTTGAAGGGGCCATTCGTAAATGACTTCACGCTATTTTGGCTGATTTTTTACACCCCCCCCCCCCCCCCCCCTCGTCATACGTCGTCATTAAAAAAACGTAGACCCATTTTTCTTATGAAGTCACAAAGCTTTGGCCATCGACCCCGCCCCATAAACCCGAATTTTCTATTTGAAAATGAGCATGTTTCAAATCAATTTTTCGACATTTGAGTATGTTTTTAGTGTAAGCCTGCACAATAATACCGTAACACGCGTGAAGCCATGTAAAACGTCGTTTAAATAAAGTGTCATAAATCAAATATTTATGTGGAACTTTTCTTTAAATTTGCACTTTTTTATGTGACGTAACATTTATTAAGCATTTCCCCTCGTCACAAATGTTTGAATCCCCCCTCCCCGGCACGTGACGTCATTTATTGATGGCCCATAAAAAGGCCGGCAACTTGGAGACCGCCCCGGGCGGCAAAAGTTCTAGCTACACCACCGGGTGTAGTACAACCTACCCTCCCGTCCCCTTCCCCTCCATAGCTCACAATTACTTGACCTCAGTCCACCCATTTTTTAACTCGAAGCAAATTTTAATGAGTCTAACACATTCTTTTTTATTTTTAATTATTGGACTGTCATTTCCTTTTAAAGCTTACATATTATTATGATAATCAAGACACAGGTATTTCAGTATAATTTCTATAATACACAGGTATTTCAATATAATTTCTATAATACACAGGTATTTCAATATAATTTCTATAATACACAGGTATTTCAATATAATTTCTATAATACACAGGTATTTCAATATAATTTCTATAATACACAGGTATTTCAATATAATTTCTATAATACACAGGTATTTCAATATAATTTCTATAATACACAGGTATTTCAATATAATTTCTATAATACACAGGTATTTCAGTATAATTTCTATAATACACAGGTATTTCAGTATAATTTCTATAATACACAGGTATTTCAGTATAATTTCTATAATACACAGGTATTTCAGTATAATTTCTATAATACACAGGTATTTCAGTATAATTTCTATAATACACAGGTATTTCAGTATAATTTCTATAATACACAGGTATTTCAGTATAATTTCTATAATACACAGGTATTTCAGTATAATTTCTATAATACACAGGTATTTCTATATAATTTCTATGCTCATTGCATATAAGTTTACACGTTTCTTAACTTTGAGTTTCAATGTTTAAATTCTATTTCCAAAGCTGTTTGTTCACAATGACCGAGAGAATGGCTGCGGGGAAGATTTCAAATTATTTTATCTCTTAAGCCATCCTACTTAACTGACCCTTCATAAACAACAGTCACCATCATAAACAACAGTCACCACCATAAACAATTGTGTCTACCACTCAGACAATTGTCTCATGTTTACATCCACCGAGTCTCCACTCTGTTGGCGGTACAGTGTACGTGTTGGCTAATGCCCTCATTGGTACAAATGACATACCGTACTTACACAGGTATTAAAATAACCTACCGTACTTACACAGGTATTAAAATAATACTAATAATAATATGATGATGATGATTTATATAGCGCTGTATCCCAGCTAGGAGCCGGGCTCACAGCGCTTTACATGGAGACAACAATACTTATATTAATTAAAGAAACATTCATATCATACTAACTACATAAATGACAATACGTTATACATCAACTACGTTAATCATTAAAAGAAATGTTGTTTCATTAATTTTGAAAATGAATTTTGAAAATTGTCTTAAGTGCAGTCTTGAAGGACTTTGTAGTTCAAATACTACGGATGTATAATGGTAGAGAATTTCATTGTTTGGCTGCACAAAAAGAAAATGACCTTTCGCCAAATGTTTTAGTGCGTGTCTTAGGAACACATAGAATGCGTGTGTCTCCACAAGAGCGTAGCTGACGACTTGGTGAGTAGACCGACAAAAGTTCAGCAAGATAGGAAGGGCATGAGTCAGAAAAGAAGTTGTGACACAGAACGGCCAGTTTGTACTCATTTCTTGCTTGTATGGGTAGCCAATGAAGTGAGCAAAGTAGCGGAGTAGCATGGTCATGTTTTTTGCCTTTAGAACTAATCTGGCAGCTGAATTTTGAACTCTCTGTTGTTTTCTATGCATTGTTTTGGCGTACCTGACAGAAGAGAATTGCAATAATCAATACGAGCTAGAACAAGAGCACAGACTAGAGTTTTTGTTGCGCTATCTATTAAGTAATGACGGATTGAACTGATCTGACGAATGGCAGTATAGGCAGAGCGACAGATGTGATTGATGAAGTTGTTGGTAGACATGTTATCGGAAATAATGTAGCCAAGACTGCTAGTCGATGTTTTGAACAGTATATCAGAAATAGCCATCTGAATAGAATTTGGAAGAGTCAAAGTACTGCGTGATTTATTGTTACAGAACAGAAGTGCTTCTGTCTTATTATCATTCAGTTTGAGCTTGCTTAGAGTCATCCAAGACTTTACCTCACCAATGCACTCCTGCATCAATTGGACAGTGAAGTTAATATCAGCGGGATCAGTGTGAGTGTAAAGTTGAGTATCATCTGCAAATGATTGGCTTTTAACTGAATGCTTTTCGAGCAGTAGAAGTAGTGACCTTGTATAGAGCACGAAGAGTACTGGACCCAAAACGGAGCCTTGAGGCACACCATAAACCAAGTCAGCTCTGTAAGAGATACAGCCATCCACTGATACCACCTGTGATCTGTTAGATAAATATGATTGAAACCAAGTCAGAACTGAGCCAGAAATCCGAAAATATTTTTTTTCAAAATAACATACCGTACTTTCACAGGTATTAAAATGACATACCGTATACTTAGAAAAGTATTAAAATTATACTTAAAATATTAAGACCTATTATAATATTTACATTCCGTTTAAGATATTAAATTAGAGTTATTCATGGTATAGGTTACCTCAATACCATTGGATCTGAATACTCGAATTTATTTAACAACTCAAGTATTCAAACGTATATGCAATCTGCATTTAATTTGCATTCCTTTAGCCAACAATAGCTGGTTCAACTTTGGCACATTCTTTGCAATGTAAAAAGTAATATGACTGGCCCAAAACAAAGCGTCATAAATTGGGTTAAAAATGATTGATATCGTTTCTACAGCGATACATGAAAAGCCGTATTCTATTGTGCCAAGATTCAATATTGTCAAACATAAGAAGAACTTCTTGCGACTATGTTTTGTTGTTGTTTAAAAAATAGTTTGGTTTTTATTTTTTTTTTTTATAAACTTATAAAAAAAACTTCACCGTCGTCTCTCTCTTGGTCCGTTGGGCGGAGACAAAAATAAAAATGACCCACTTCCCGTGATGCTATCGAGCTGAAATTTTGCACATAGACTCGTGTTACCTAACAATGCATTGTTTCAAAATTTCAGATCGATCGAATGTACCGTATTAAAATAAATGCACTTTTAGTTTATCTATATGAAACTCAAATGTTTGCGTCTGCAATTGAGTTCACCTCCACGTGTTTGCTGGAGTTCAGCCATCGGTGACCATCCTTTACCCCCACCCCCAACTCCCCGTTACACAGCAAGGGAAATTCAGTTACGTTCAGTCGCGTGGTGCAAATTAGTTTGAATATAATGAATACTTTTGGTTCTGTCTCATATATAAAGGATTTATAGTCAAAAACTTTGTTTTTACGGGATGTTTATTCCTTCCAACCTCTGATTCCTTCCATTTGCAAAAGCTTTGGCAATGTTGAGCACTGGACTCATGAGTTTCTACTTTTGGATTTATTTTACGCCAGTTTTTAATTTTATTGTTTGAGGAATTTTGTTCACTATTTTTGTTTATGCCACACAAAAAAGACATTAAAATATTGTTGCTTTTTTTTTTTTTTAAGCACAAACAATTTTTTTCCCATTAGTTTAATTACGTTCAAATCATTTTCGTGTACCCGTCTCATCTCTATTTTTGTGTAACGACTTTGTCTAACTCGGAGAAGTTAATTTTAATATGTTGGACACTCTCAATCCTGCTGCACTTAGTGTGATAGTAATCGCAAATTTTCATCTGTACCTATGGGCAATTTATTTATATCAATTAAGCCCCTGTATTTTGTTGTAGTTTCATCGGTTGCAGTTAGAATGTAACGTGTACAGCAATTTTCGCTTCTAAGATGAGGGGCTGACATACTTGAATTGATTTAGGTACTAGCACATCAGCCTCATGTTTTATGCTACTTCAGCTCGTTTGTTTTTCAGTTCAGTAGCATAAGTATCAGAAGAATTTAGATTCATTACAAAGTTTTAAGCTTTGGCTTTAGAAACGTCCTCATATTTTAGTATAGTTCCTTTATTTATTTAAAAAATATTTTACTTGGCTTTTCTTTTATTTTATGTAACTTTATTTTTACTTTTTTAAATTAAAAATTTTCAAAATAATTAAATTGAGGAATTTGCCGCCCCCAGCAAAGTGCCACCCGGAGAATTTAAATTGCTAATGTTTGAAATTTAAAGGGTACCGAAATTTTCGCCTCTTCAAATGAAGTGGCTGTAAAATTTGAATAATAAATTAAGTTATCAAAAGATCAGTCACACGATCTCCTACTGCTGTTATCAACAGATCAGTCACACGATCTCCTACTGCTTGAGACTCTGTTTTTCAGTTCAGTAGGATAAGTATCAGAATATTTTATATCCGATACATAATTTAAAGTTTACGCAGTAGAAACGTTTAAATATTTTAGAATAGTTCCTTTATTACTTTTTTCGATTTCTTATTTGTTATTGCTTTTTTAAATATATTTTTAAAATAATTTTTAAAAATTTAAATTTATTTATTTTTATTTTTTTTTGTGACAAAATTCCTGTTTTTCAAAGTTTTTATTCTAAGAAGCTAATTATTGACTAGGCCCATGTACTCGGGAGCCATTCCACATTTTAGTTGAATATACTTGAAAGGCTCCAGAAAAAGCTGCCATGGCTGTAACACAGTAACACTAACCAAAGAGCTGACATTCATTTGTATACTGTGAGTACCATCAATTTGAACAGATGAATGAGTTGTTAATTACACTCATTTGTATACTGTGAGTACCATCAATTTTAAAAAGTCAAATTTCATCAAATACGTTAGGACAGTGCTTTCTCCAAATATTTATTCCTTAGATCCACAATGACAAAAAATAAAAATAAAATCAACATTTAATACATGATTATAATTTCTTCCAAGCATGACGTCAATAATCTGCCTAGTAATTAGCAACAACAAAAAAAGTTATTGAAGTTTAGAGAAACAAAATAACAACCCCCAAAATTTCGTTTAAAAAAAATTAAACTTGCTCTTTCTAAAAAAGTAAATGGGAAAGACGTAAACAGGGTAAGGATTAGCCTGACAGGACGTAACAATGTGTCAGTCTAACCCTTACCCTGTTTACATCTTTTCCATTTACTTTTTTATAAGCCTGATTGCAGTCTCACCCCTCATTTTATTTACTACTCTTTCTAAAAAATAATCAAATCCAATACAAGCAAAATCTGCAAACAGATTCTGATGTGAAAGCTGTCATTCAGTTCTATACAACAACATTCACTGGACTGACAACAGATACAAGATTGCTGATATTCTTTTCTTTCAAGTTAAATTGAAAATTGTTATAAAACTCTAAGTACTGATCTACAAGCCTAAATCTAATTTTAGTGTAATAGTTAGATCCGTATTCTAGTAAGGTGCCAAGACTTACAAGGAAGTATACAGTAGAAATACACAAATGTAGAGATATATCAAAGGGATTCAACCTGTTTCTGAAAATGACCACAAAAATAAACCCAGCTGGTTGAACTAAAGTTGAGGTATTATCCTGGGTCCTTAACACACTAGACTATAGAGTTAGTAGTAGGTCACACTACAACAACAAAACTATAAGATATTAGTCTAACATGATAATATGTACACAAGTTAGAAGATGGGTTGATGGGGCACTCACCTACCCAACGCCAGCATTGGGTGAGAGTGGGGTATGGGGGGGGGTACACTTGCAGCACATAAATACTCACATCCTTGACATGGTTGTTACACAGCAATGGAAATGGAAAGGTAATGGCACTAGGAGATATTTTTAAAAAAGGCTTGCCTATTGTTTACAAAAATACATCATACCTGAACCATTTCCTCTCTGAAATTTTAAAAGCAAATCATCCCATTCTTTAAATATTTACGTCATAAATTAGTCATTTAATAATGAGAATGATCACTTTCATTTTAAAAAAGGTGGGGACAAAATGCACTGCTATAGAAGACAAGAGATTTAATGAGCATTATTATTCTGACTATTTAAAAGAGAAACAAAAAAACCCAACTCGCTGATGATGTAAACCTGCGCTTCTAGGACTGAACTGCTCATCTCATTTAGGGTAGATATTTTGTTTCTAACTACGGCTTGAGAACCCAATTAGACAATGGGCAACACTTAGAACAACTTGTTCAAAAGACTCTCCTGCCCTGTCCCAAACATTTGTCCTAAAAAATGCCCAGCTGTTCAATTGATGTACAAAACTGAGAGATGCTGGCAGGAGAAGTCAGCTACAGATATGAGACTGACTGTCTAGCTGTGAGTATCTTCATCTTTGAGCTTCTTGTCATAAACTTAATCTTGCTGGATACTCATTCAATATCTCTAACAAAAAATAGGTTTTGAATGGTACTAACCTACAGAAGTTATAACCCATTTCTTACAAGTTTACAAATCAGACCTTCTCAAAACATCATCTATATTTACAGCTTTTTGGGAAAACGTTTCTAGTAATTAAAGGGTAGATAAATTCAGCTGACGTCAAACCTACCCACCCCCATAAAAACCAACATTAAAAAAAACATCGCCCCTTTTATTAATGTTTTGGTAATTATTGTACATGAGTGATCAGAGAACAAGATTTCTGTTAAGTTGGGTTTTTATTAATGTGATAGCTCAATCAATGTTATCACATGTGAAAAGATCAAATGATAAAATAAGCTAAAAATCTCTCCATGCTGGGTCTCATCTCTCTGCTCAATGGGCACAGTTCCATAAAATTAGAGTTCAAAAATCAAACTATCAACAAAATCCAGTTAAATATTCATTTCATCTCACTGAACACATACATATCTTGTTCATAAGCTGATCTAAAAGTAGAAAATTTAAAAATAAGCATTACAGTTGATGAACCAGGTTGAACTCTTTAAAAAAATGACATGAAGATAATAATAAAAATTGGATAAAATATTGGGGCTAATCAACATCAGTAATAAAAACAGGATAATCAGAAGGGAAACTGAAAACATGAGGGAACTAAACCAGTGGATTAAAGACAACCAACAAAGCCATTGATCAAGTTGATGAGTTGAATGAGCTAGAAAGAAAGGTGAGGTGTATCAGTCAGACAAACCAGTAAATCACAGCTATGCCAGTAGATTTCAACAGGGTTTACATAATGACAATCTTTAGTTTAAGGTCAAGGCCGTGACCTCTTTTAGAGATGGGGTGATCAAAGGGGGTTGGGGGGGAATAACTGGTGTTTTTTTTTACATTTACAATGCATGTGTATATTAATATATAACAACTTTATGTACATTTTTTTTTTAATTTAAAAAAAAACAACAAAAATAACATTCGTCATATTAGGTTATATATGACAGATATCAGAGAAAATCATAAATGTTATTTGACAATATTCTGGTAGAACTCAGTGTCAATAGACCATGTAATCCATGTTGGTTTGAACAAGTTTGTAAACACCAGCTACCACTGATGATTGGCAAGCTCCACAAGCCAGACAGAATAAAGCAAACATCTTTGATCAGTGATATGAATCATTATGGAATGAGCACTATACCTCTATCAATGGATCAAACATGGGCCACGTGCAACTCATCAAGTAAACACATGAAAATCAAAGTAAGTCTTCCATCTACAAGATCATAAAGTAAACAAAAGTAAGTGTATCTTGTGATCTCCTTTAACAGTACAAGTAAAACATTGCTAGAGCAGATTAAAGATACATTTTATAAGGACATTTCTTATAAGGAAATTTTCATATTCACAAACTGTATGAGACTGACTGCTGGATGGCCAAGTCAATAGTGCGCTCGCCTCACACGCTGAGGGTCGTGGGATCTAGCCCAAAGACACAATACAAATGTTGATGAATGACTATCGCTTAAAAAGTCCTCCGCTGACCTGGAGAGGGGATCTCCCAAGCCCCGAGAAAGTTCAAATGGAGACATTAGAACCCCCTACAGCAACAAGATCAGGGGGACACACACACAAAAATGAGACTGATTACATAAGACAAAAAATGTTCATGTGTATTCACATCATTGGTAAAAAAGAATCTTGTAATATTGGACAAGTTATTTTGGAGTCTTGTGACATGTAATCCAATCAAGTCAAATTATCTCCTCATTAAAATGTCTTCATCATTTGGCTATTTGTAATATGCAGACCATGTGATGGTGATGAATTTTTAATGGTTTAATAGTGTCGGCTGATCAGATGATGATAATTATGCAAGTACCACATTCCCATACATGGTCAATCCATAAGACAGAGGTATGCATACAGTAGATAAAGCCATGATACAACGACTAATGTTGTAGATTTAACACCACGCTACAATTTGTGCTTCTACATAGCTCTAAGTAGTCAAACAGGTACAGTTGATTGATACATGGTTGTTTTTGTGGATATCATAGCTTCTTACAACAAAACCTTGTATAAACCATACAAGAAACAACTTGTAAAATGGTCATTGGTAACTATGAATACATTGGCAGAAACAAAAGACTTATCAGCACAGACACAGTTCTAAAGCATTAGGATAAAATGAGTGTAACTAAGCTTTGAAAAGTGTTTTAAATGTCTCAAAAAACAAATTTCTCAAAAATATTTATTCTTTAAAAAATTGTAGGAAATTTCCAGTAAATATTAAGTTTAACTCTTATCATCCTAAAGCGTGGTAATGCGCACCTTTCCTCTAATCCTGAACTGCTTTAAATCATGCCTCGATAGCGCTCTCATTAGTAATGAAATCATAGAAAAGAAATAACTCTTCAGTATGGGAGAGAAGATTTCTGAAAAAACAATGTTTGCTTTTCACCTGTGCTTTCACTCATTTTGCAAAATTTTGAGGTAATTTAAATTTTAAATTTTTTGAAAATGTGATTGTGCAATACTTTTCATTTTAAAAAAATTGAACTAAACTACATGTAAAAATAATACTAAACTCAAGATGGTCTTTTGGATGCGTAAAATAACCATTCTTTATCCTAAAAGATGAAGTCAGTATGACAATGACTTCATTTTCAGCAATTTTTAAAAATTCATAACCGAATTCATTGAAATGTATGTGAAATCCTTACAGGATTGACGCATTAGTTTACCAAAAAACCTTATGTTATTTGAATGTGTGTTTCTGTTGTTGAGAATAGCTCAATTTTCATTCACTACCACCCTAAATATGCTGGTTTGATAACTGTTGATGAGATGAATTACAACAAAATTGTTGCCCAAAATAATTTACAGTGAGCCCAAGTGACTCAAAACAGGAAGGGTTATGTCAAATTGGTTAAAATAATCATAATTTGATGAAATGAGTGACGTCTCATGTACTAAAACATGTAAGAAAACAACCACCTTTTGGGTCTTTAAATAACCTAACTTTATTATCTCTAGTTTTTTAGGGGGAAATATTGAAGTTTAAGTAAGTGTAACTTCAAAGAACCACCTGAGCTTCAGAGAGCCAGAGGTCTCCTAACAATTTACTCATGGTAATGAATGCCTCTGTTGTTACAAGTAAGTTTTTGATGTCCCAATAAACTAGAGTAAGATATCCTTTAATTATGAATTTGTGAAGTTATTTATTGGCCCGGCCACTATTAGTGTTATTATGATAAAGAAATATTGATATATTGTACTTACTTTAGATGGAGTGTTGAAACTAATGGTAATAGATGAATACAATAGAAAAACTACTATGTAATATCTCATGTCATTGAGTATTGACATCACAACAAATCTACTGTGCTGCTATTCAAAGGGCCAATACTAAGTTTGAAATAGAGATTGATGTATTTTAAACTGGGATTGCTATAAATAACTTTGTCAAATGAGCTGGTCAAAAAATTCAGACTTGAAAAAGTTCTACATCCTCATGATACCTAAATATTTAACAATAATAAACAGATAAAATCAGGTGGGTCAAAGACCATTTCTAACAATGAATCCTAAGATGAAAATATTTTACCCCAGCTAAAAAGATAAAACATCAACAATTGAAATCTGCCTCACTGGTGAGACTCACTTTAGAATGTGAGACAAACATTCACAATTCAATTATCCATTCACACAATTTTTTTTACATTAAAGAAAAGTTTGCAGCCTCAAAACATGACTACATTGTTATATATCAATTTTGTATATTTGTTTGAATGTGACATGGGACAGAGCACACAACAACTTTGATATGATTGAGAATCATAGTACTATGCCATTGATATAATACTTTGTTATGCTTGAGCAAAATGTCAACCGCTTGTTGGCTGAACATTGTCCTAGTCTCATAGACTTGACTTATTATCATACAGTCATCACGTATTCAATAGGTTTGGTTATTAAAATAAAACTGTTAAAGAAGAAGTAACATTCCAGACTGAAGGGAGATTTCGGCTTTAGTCTTTAACATGTTTTAATTAACTTTGGGAAAGAGAGAATAATCAAACTCAGATTTGTCACTATTGTTCAAAAACTGAATTTGATTTAATTATTCTGTCAATCAACATAATTGAATAGCTATGTTGTTGTTTTTTTTTTAAATTTCATCTTCAAATTAGTCACAATTAATCACAATTCAAATATATTTTTAAAAATTTTAAAAAGGGAAACCAACAAAATATGGGGATATACAAAACCTTTCATAAAATCTTACAATGAATACAAGTTGCTATCCAACCATTGACTGTCATGTTATAAAATATGCCTTGGTTAACAATGCCACCAGAAAGTTATTTTGAAAATGCAATATTCATGATTAATTTAATTTCAATATATACACATGCATTTCATGTCCAATACAATACAGACTTGATCATTATATAAATGTTTATGCAATGTTTAATCATCAACATGTATCAGAACAAAAAATACCTAAAAATAAATAAAATGCAAAGAAATGAGTGATTTTCAGTTTAGTGTGATATATTTTCAATGATTCAGTGCAAGCATTAGAGGGTGATGAAGTGGGCCATTATAAGAGTTTATATTATTCATAATATAGCCAAGCCATTTTATAACCAGTTGGTAATTTCCATAACAATGATTTCAAAGATATAAGATAAACATATGGTTGCTCCATCTGTCAAAAAGAACTTGCTCATGTAGCCATTACAAATGTCCAAAATCTCATCTCCCTCTTCACCCAATAAAACAAGTATTTGTCTCAACATTGACTACAGCTACAAACAAAATAATATACAAGAGTCAAAACAGTTTTTAAATGAATGCCACAAGAGCTCAAGTAAAAAGAGGAAGTTGGGATGTGAATCAAGAAACGAGACGAGATGCCAGTTGAGTGTTGTTAGCATGACAGTCTTCAATCCAATATTTTTGGGCTAACATTAGATTAAGTTCCCAAAACTACCATACCATACAAAAATATTGTAGACCTATAGAGCACTTGCAAGTGCAGAATTTAGCTTTCCATAAAACTTACTCGAGATAACCAAACATTTCTCTACATGGTCAACAAAGCTTGTGTGTCTCATTATGTCATTATATTCAATGTTGGCCTCTTGTTTTTGTAGTTAAGATATCAATGTTTTAGATTGAATGAATTTATAAGTATATGTATGTTAACATTTGTATGTGAAGCTCTAGAGCCCAGCTGCTTGCTGGCGTACTGCCCTATACAAATTATTATCATTAATTGAATCAAGTATCCCAAATGGTCAGAGGAATTCAACACTGTTACCACTATTTACTTGGCACAACTTGGGGGTAATGTTGCCTCCATTTGGCCTTTGTAAATCGCTTGTGTTTTTGACCACAGATTACAAATCAGGGGAATCTCAAAAATGTTTTCTTTTCTGAGTGTGAGAGAAACTAATTGAGTCAGGCTGCATGACTTGTCAGATCACCATGACCAGTAAGACACAAAGTCTACAAAATGACTTTAATCTAAGGCATCACATTAGTCCCCCATTAGCCTTCAAATTTTATATCTCCATGACAAATATTTTTTTTTAAAAACATTACCAGGACACACACAGTCGATGCACCCCTCACCCCCTTATCACAAGATTGGTACCAATGTTCCTCTTTTGTATAATTTTTTTAGTCAGTAGTCATCCAGCTATAAACACTGATCCTAAAAACTGATGGCTGATAAAAACAAATTGAGAGAGAAAGAGAGAGAGAGAGAGCAAATTTAAATGATGTTCAATCCAGAAGAGGAGACCACTTGCCAAAACTGACACATTACTTCCCTACTTCACATGCTGTTCTGTTAACAAAACAAGAAGACAATCGTCTGTAGTGAAACTATCCCAGGAGCACCTTGAATCAAAAACTTAATTTCATTCATTTTATTTAATACTATTTTGTGCAACTTTTACTGCCAGGCTAAAACATTATAGGATGATTCACACAACATATTCATTTGATATAATAAAAAAAATCAGATAACAGGGTTGACCGATATTGCTTGACTGTTAGTGAGCATATTCATGGTAGATAACGCGGCTTGAAATTCTCAACACCTCCCAGATTAAAGAACAGTAGAAATCTAGGATGTGAGCTAGGGCTTCTAATACCACTACACTTTCTAAGAGAAAACACTGGTGTTACCTTGCAACCTTCAATGAAGGCAAACAGAAGGAACAAAAACTATGCACCATATAATTTATGCATTCTTTGATTAACATTGTCATTTCATATCTGTATTATTTTCCTTTCTTAAAAGCTAGATTCCTATTGAAAGAGGTCATTAGTGTAGGATTATACAATATATATAGTAAGTGTAGGAAGCCCTAGCATACACATTTCATACACATATTGGAATACAACATTGTTTTATAAAACAATCTCTCAAACAACAAATATCAACCAGCATAATCAAACTGGTCAAAAGAGCTTGGTTTTATAATATAAAACCATTATCAGTTTCAAATTAAGTCAGTCATTTTTAACCAAATGTCAATAAAATTGTTTAGATAATTCAGGTTATCACTTGCAAGATGATAAGTAATTATATCATACCCCCCTTCTCCCAAAAATACAAACCTAAAAAACGCATCCTGTAAAATATATATTGCTAAAAACTAAAAGCACAACTTTTTTCTGACAACCATTAAAAAACCTTTCAGGACTGCCCATGGCCAACAGTCATACAACAGAACAGCACTTTGATTCCACTTGAACAGGAGCACCAGAGCCCACTTTACAAAATGTAGACGTAAGACCATTTGGGTTCGAGTGAGCCCTTCTGGCCTGCTGGTGGGACGCTGAGCCTAGGCCGAAGTCGTTAGAACAGATGGTGCTGACTTTGGCCTGATCTTCCAGCAGGCGGTCACAGTAGTCAGAGATTTGGGAGAACTCAATAGACTGTGCTATAGAGTCTGAGTCTCTGGACGAGCACTGTCCTATGTACTGGACTCTGTGATGACTTGGAGCTGGAGACACCACAACCGTGGTCAGACAACTGCCGTGTTGTTTTTTGGTGGTGGTGCCCGCAAGGACACTGCCGTCTCCGCTGGACACTGATGACAAACTTATGGCAGAGAGTTTCCTTGTTAGAGCTATGAGATCAAAATCCCCTTCCAGCATACCCAGCCCACAGACCTTCCCATTGATTGGTTTCTGTCGGGTCAGCTGGTTGCGCTTGTTGTTTGCACTGACAGAGTTCCTGTTTTGTTTACCAGACTGATCGCCAGGTCTGCTGTTATCAATATTAGCATTATGGGGCATGTTCTCATCATTGATTGATGGAAAGTCACAGGGGTCTTCACTGCTTGATTTGCTATCACTGCTAGAGAAAAAATGCTGCTTAGAGTGGCTTTTGCCACCCTTATCACCGCCACCCCCACCTCCTTTGTTTCCTCCACCCCCACCTCCTCCCCCACCATCACGACGACTCCTATGAGTGGTTCTTGTTCCTCCACCTCCATTTCCTATATGCCCACCGCCGCCCATGTTGTTTCCTCCATTAGGTCCATCTGTATCACTAGAATGGTCACTACTATCACGTCTGTGCATGAACTTGTGTTTAAGCTTTTCTTTCCTGGACCTACCCTCTGTGTCGTCTGTGTCACTGGCGTCAGAGCTGCTGCAACTGGTACCTCTCTGCCCCGCGCCTTTCCTTCGTCTTCTCTGTTCATATTTTCTAAGAATCTCAGGTGACGCCATTCCACTATGAGTATATCTCCCACGCGGGGCTGACAGTTTTAACGGGACAAAATCATCTTCATCTTCCGATTCATTCTCCTCGTGAATTTGATTGAGAAGCTGAGGAGAACTGCAGACAGATTTAAGTGGTCGTCTAGGGTTGACAGATTCATGATTTCCTCCAGTAACAACTGAAGACGGCCCCTGATCGTGATGTGACAGACCTGAATGATCTGTGCTTCTCTCATCCAAAAACTCCAAACTCTTTGACGGTTTCAATTCACTGGATTCTATCTCCAGGTTGTCAAAATCATCATCGTCGTCGTCATCCAGGGATTCCTCGTGGATGAGGCTGCACTTTCTGACAGCTGCAAACATCGCCTCTGGAGATAGGTGGGTCATTTTGGGTGACGCGGAGGCTGGTGAAGGGTGCGTGCCGGGCGGTGAGACAAGGGACTGCACCAGGTTAGAAGAGGAGGAATCCGAGTGGTCTGAGCCAACTGACTGAGTCCTGTAAAAACAAGACAACAAGAATCAAATATCAGTTAAAGGTTACAAGAAACAAAGACAACAATTTTCATCATTCTTAAGGTACAAATAAATATGATAGAACTTTTATCTTTATCAGTGTATTTATTACTTACATAAAATGAGCAATTTACTGATTATGGGGAAAAAATCATATACATTAACATATTTAATTATTTGCTATAAATTATGAGAAGGAATATTTTATTTATTTTGATGATAACTAATAAGTTGAATCAATTTGTTTGGAAAGAAGTAACTATTTTATGAAACAAGCCAACAACATTACTGAATGCTAAATATATAATTATGCTAATATATTAAAAGGCAAAATGAACTACAAAAATCAATCAAAGAAAAAACCTCTTAAATAGCAAGCCAAGAATGAGCACAAGCGTCACAAACAAAACACATTAACAAAACAAACAAGAAGCCACAAGTGACAATTCTAGAGAACTTTTGTTCTTTGAAATGTAACAATATAACGGAAGTCAGTTCAGACCACTGAGAAAATACACAGCAGTCTTAATAACATTTTACAACCAGGTTAATGGTCAGTTTTTAAAACAACTGAAACATTAAAAAACTAAAAAATGAGAAGGCACAAAATGTTTTGTGCAATAAGCTCTTCAGTAAAGAAACAATGAAGATTGGTTGACTTAAAAGACTTGTGATTAAAGAGGGGGAAATGTGTAGGTTATGGAAATGGATAAACATATTTTCTTCATCTAGTAATTAAATGATGGACACACTGGACCTAATGAACAATAACCCCATCAAACTCAAAGATATTAGGTCATAAGAAGTAATTAAATGATGGACACACTGGACCTAATGAACAATAACCTTATCAAACTCAAAGATATTAGGTCATAAGAAGTAATTAAATGATTAAATGATGGACACTCTGGACCTAATGAACAATAACCCCATCAAACTCAAAGATATTAGGTCATAAGAAGTAATTAAATGATTAAATGATGGACACTCTGGACATAATGAACAATAACCTTATCAAACTCAAAAATATTAGGTCATAAGAAGTAATTAAATGATTAAATGATAGCCACTCTGGACCTAATGAACAATAACCCCATCAAACTCAAAGATATTAGGTCATAAGTAGTTATTACAACTTTTTTTTTTTAATTAATAAAATTATGACTAAATTGAATTAAAGGTAAGACAATTTCCAATCTACATTTCTGCTGAGATGATGAACACAGAGACTGGGTGTATGGTTACTAAGGCATCAAGTTCTAAAAATAGCTACTCTGGCACAGGCAGGGACCTAAAAGTAAGCTTTGAACTTTGACCTCTCTTATTTTCATAGTCAGAGAAGAAAATTACTATAGACTTAAAGTCCAAGAAACTCAGGATTTAATCAAAGAGCAACCACTTTGTTACTACTGAGAATGAAACATTAATTGTCAAGCGTTTATTATTTTAAATGCAATATGTCATGGTCAAACTAATTTGATGACACTATCAGGACACTATTAGTTGTATTAACTGATCTGATCAGTTCATCCAAACACAAGGCATTGGCCTGTATTTACTTTATAATAAATCCTATAGAGTTCAATGACTTCATGCCACAAATTCTTATAGTCATTGCAACCAAGGACAAATTAATGTTTGGTTTATGATCCAACATGTTGTTTTAACTGTACAATACCAAAAGGATTTTCCTACACTTGAACAAATGAATGCACACACAACTAGAGTTAGAGGACAAACAACAAAAATAGTATTATTGTTGGTGTAGAGTTGTTGGAATGTAGCAGGTTGGCCAATTAAAACTGGTTTTACTGATTTGTATAACCTATTTATTGTTTTTTTAACATATAACACACGGATTAATTTGATGTCAATAAAGATGTCAATTACTGTAAATAAAGATATATATCTATAGACTTTCCACTGAAAATTCACTAGCCTGATAAAAATGAACATTAAGACAATGAAGCCCACATGGGCCAAATAGATATGACGGCCTCTGATTTAACTAGACATTGAGGCATTAAAGCCTCATGAAGATTAAGACACTATAGCCTATCTGAGAAAATTTGACACTGGGACATTAGATTCCACTTGAAAAAATGTACAAAGATTTTACAGCTACAATTTTTTGACACATAATTGCAGGGCTCAAGCATTTTGTTCCATTTGTTTAAAGCATTATAATTCCTGTTAGAAATGAGAGATGAGCTGTTTGTGACACAAAAGATTGATGAGATCAAGTGAGTCATGAAATTAATTTAGTTTCTTCATATAGTCTTCTTTCACTCAAAGTACTTTGATAAGGTATTTGTCAGTTGAAGAAGGAGGGGGGGGGAGAAGCACATTAATTCATTTATTACCATAATAGGTCATTTTTAAATTAATATTGGGGTTTATATGCAATGGGGAATAATAAAAAAAAAAAGGAGTAGAGACCAAAGTTTTTAACTATAAATCTTTTATATATGAGACACAACTAAAAGTATGTGCAATATATACGCACCATGCGACAAACTAGCATAAAAAGACTAGCATAAGCATTAACATAGAGATACTTATAGATAATCTAAAAATTCATTAACTTAATTACAGTACTATCGATTGATGTAAAATTTTGATACATCAATTTTATTATCACGAGTCTGCCAGCAAAATTTCAGCTCAATGGGATACCGGGAAGTGGGTTAAAAATCTATCCAAAGTTTTGCAACACAAAGACACTACGAGTTAATATTAAGGATTTAAAAATACAAATACTTGTTTTGGAGTCACAAAATACAAACATTATGGGGGGGGGGGAGGAAATATTGTAAATTTGAATTAGTATATGGTCAGATGAATAAATACATGGGGATAAAATATCATCAATGAAAAAATATCAGATTACTGGAAATAAAGCATCATATTTGTAATAATGACATTTTTGTACAATAATGACTTCTTATTGATATACATTGTGCAATATTTAAAGTTAAAGTGTTGATTAAAGAGGCATCAATACAAAAGCTACACTTATTATTATTATAATCCAAAACAAATCAGCTAATTGTATGCTGCTGCTTTTGTTGAGTGTATTAAACCTAAATCTTTGTTTTTAAATTAAACTTTATTCTTTGTTTTTATTTTAAACCTAATCGTTTGTTAACATGCTAAAATATGCCATAAACATTCTTTTTCATGTGCATGGTGTGAGGGTAGGAACAATATTTAACATAACATAAACTTCATTTTAATCATCACAAATATGCATTTAAGCATAGACCTAGGTTAGAGTTAATTTTTTTTTAAAGCAAACTAGATCAAAAAGAAAAATAAAGGTCTAAAGTTTATGTTTACTATGAACCAACTTTGCCAATGACAACCTATCAACCTATTACTATCAACGGACAAAGATAAAGTTGTTCTCAGGTTATTTCGAAAGAGAACAATAATTCTTGGTTATGGAGCTTTGCATAAATAAATTGAACAATATAAACACAGTGTAACAGCTGATGTGTAATAAGAATTGTCTCCTTAGCCCCATGCAAAGTGAAGGAAGCTCTTGGATAGGTGTTAAAATATGGTGAAAAATGCGTAGTGTTTGAACATTTAAAGTTACCGCTGGAACATAGGATAATCATATTCCGAGTAATCAATAGATGTTGGTGAGTTTGGACTGAGTGCAACCCTCTGTTTGGATCTGAGAAATTGAGAAACACAGCACGCTCATTTCATGCATGACATTATTGAAGAGAAATGTGCACAAAATAAACATGTGAGGTAACATAATATTAATGAGTCTCGGAAAGTATTCCTATAAAACAGTACATAAGACTCAGAAAGTGATCAGATATATAGTAGAAAACATTCAGAATTCAATTTAACCTATAGTTGATAAGATGCAGAAAAGTTAACATACACAAGACTAGACAAAGGAGTGAAATTAATGTACTTTTGATGAATCTAACATGTGGCTTTTCATACAGTGGTCATATTACATTTGGTTTCACATCTTTAAGCAATGAACCCACAGATATAAAATCATTTCTTCTAATATCTCACATCATGCAATAAGTGTTATTTTAATTTTAAAAAAATACAAATCCAATGGCTAAACATCAACAAAAAAAAATATATGGAAGAGGAAACTTTGAAATTTTAATGAACATTATCCAAAAAGAAGACAACTGAATTTTGAAAACCAAATTTTGGGCATTAAAAAAATGAAAAGAACCTTTGATCTGGTATTTCAAATTTAACAGTAAACCCCAATGAATGATCACATAACACTTGTATGTTAATATTCACAATTCATGGCAGCTTTATTTCATCACAGTCAATCTTATATGTAAAACAACTTCGCTCTACTAGACAATTAGGGTATACAAATCAATTATACGTAAAACAACTTCACTCAACTAGACCTTTAGGGTATACAAATCAATTATATGTAAGACAACTTCATCTTCTAGACTTTTAGAACAAAAATTCTTTTTCACATAGTTATTTAGGCACCCGTTTAAATGAATCAGGCCTTGTTTTACCTGGTTTACCTGATGAACTGGTTAACCAAGTCCTAGTTCAAATATGAATATAAGTATACTGAAAATCGGAAGAGTATGCTTTGAAATTATGACCAAAGCAATGATGACATCTCAAAATTTATTAACATGTAAGAAAAATTTGCAACTTGAAAATTGACTTCTTGAAAGTAATTTTGTAAATCTCAATTTTAGGACATGAAATCTACGTTTTAAGTTTTACAAAATTATTAAAGGTAAAGTCAATGAGTATATATATGTATTTCACAATATTCTTGAAGTAAGTTGTGATCATTATTTTTTCAAATATTAGTGTTGAGACTTATAAAAGCCATCTACAACAGTTGAAAGCACAGGGTAACATTGGGATATTGTTACATCAAAATGTCTAGACTTAATCTCATTTTTGACAACATAACTAAAGAAATTTGTTATATTTGTTTGGACAATGCCCAACTTGGGGACTTGGGGTATCCTTGTTCCAGCACAGCCAACACTCCTACTGAAACTTTCAACAAGTTTTCTAGTGGTCATTTGTTGCCTTGAAATACTTATTTAACTTGAGCAGTTGATTAGGTTTTATCCAAGAGGCTTGTTCTGGTGTTTGTATTGCTCTACCAAATCATGTAAAATTTCTTGAACTTCGCCAACTGGCACTGATTCCCTTCTAGATTTTAGGGACATGCTACTGAGTGATGTTGAGCTTAGAGATTCTTCTGTTACTACAGTCGGTGCCAGCTTCTTCGTGTTAGAGGCTTGGGATTTCACCAGTCGCCTTTTAGTGTCTGGGCTGGTCTCTGTTTTGCTGTCCAATTGTGTCTTGTCTTGGGCACTCAAGTTGGGTGATTTGGGAAAGCTGTTGGTTGGAACACAACTAAAAAGTTACTCATTCACTTAACACTACCGTTATGTCAACATAATATTGAATGATGGTGTTGAAGTCTAATGATTGGGGATGAAACAGTCAACAACAAAAATGATTTCTTTCACTTAGGAACTCTTTGAAGTAGCTATTATCAACCTCATTATTTGTAAAAACTCAATCAAAGTTATTTCAACAGAACAATCTCATCTTGTATTATTGATATCCTCAGAAGGTTTCTATCTTCAGAGCAGACATACCCTAAACACTTATGACACAGGTTGCTCTGGTTTCTTTAAAATAGAGAAAACAAATGAAGAAACATGCAAACAATAGCAAGCACTGTCAATGATAATGGGAAATCTTCTGAGAACCATTGTTTCCTATCACCAGTTGAGTCCAAGATAGCCATCAAGGCAATAACACTACAAACAAAAAGCCAGATTTGATCATAAACTTATCGACACAAAAAAGAGGAATACGCATTATTGTTCTGCAAACAGCCTATGCCCTCATCTTAAAATGAGATCCTGAATATATTGAGTATATCGTGTACACAGAAAACGTAATGTTGAGTTTCAAAGACAGGCTATATATTGAAATAAAGTTTAACTCTATAGACTACATGCTGAAGGTCTAAACATTAATAAAAATTCAATGTAAGCAGCAATCCATCGAAAGGAAGAAACTAAGCACAAGTTTTTCTCAAAGGCGAATACACATCATTATTCAGTTGGAAGGTACAACTAAGATATATCCTCTCTAATGAAGCTAATATAGTGCAATAGCTGAAATGAATAAATTGATCAAAGTTGTAAATAAAATAAATACTCACTACATAATCTAATCATCACATTACACTGAGAATAGAAATGTTACAGTGTGAAACAACATCAGACACATATGTATACTACCCCATACCACTGTCAACTACACAACAGAACAATCCAGCACACCACACTGCAAGGAATTTTCAATAAACCTGCCAAGTATCTGCCTATATTTCTCTTTGTTTATCTGTTGATAGCAGAATCAGTAATACAGTAGTGAAACCAATACTGTGTCATAACCAAAAATAAATAGTTATAAAAGCTGTGAAATAAAGACAAAAGATTATTTAGCCAGCACAGCTCATGGACCATGCTGGCAATAAATACTTGAGTTGATTATTACATAACATGTAGAAAAGGAGATATCTTGTTCTTAATAATGTAATTTTTAGTGTTACTGTGTAAATTGAATTATAAATTCTAAAAATGTGATTTTTAAAAAAATTAACTAGATATCTCCCAAACAAATATGAATCAATGTTGTTCTTCTTAGAGACCATCATAGCAGTCTTGCAGTAGAGAACATCAAATAAAAAAATAAGTTCATCCATGCTGAAACTTTGTTCAAACAGAAACCAAAAAATTTGCATTCCAAAAACAACAAATATTCACAAAAATTGTAGAGAGAAAAAAAAACACCACCACAAAAAAATTAGTGCAAATCAAAACACAAGGCTTTTTCTTGAAACCAGACATATCGAGAGAAACCAAAGACACAATGAAACTTCAAACAAAACCAGTTATTCATGCATGCAGGTTTAAGGTGGGGGAGATGGGGAAAGCTTAAATACAGGCAAAGAGGCCTACTTTCTGTCTTTTCCACCGCTCCAGGGAAATAATCTCTGATGAGGCTGTGTTGGTGGTAGAAGACCTGCCTCTTGAGCTGCTTTACGTTCAAAGAATGAACTGAGTATTGCAATTTTTGAAAATGAAGGACCAGAAGACCTCTTTTTTGCCACTGTAGTTTTGGTACCATCAGAGGATGTTAGTGGAGCAGACTTCACTTTCTGCTGCCCTCTTTTGCTATTTGCATCAGGAATCAGGATGATGGGAGTGGTACCACTGGCAATGGCACCAGCACTTCTGGGTCCTGCCAAGCCAAGGCCTTGTTCCTGTTGAAGTTTTTTCTTCTGGCTGGCGCTGCGTCTGTCCAAAGTCATGCTGATGGTCAGGCTTTTGACAAATTCTGGCCCACCAGGACTCACAGGCAGCCGCATGGCCTGCGAAGCCGATTCCCCCACAATGGGGGGTGTAATGACAAGGGTTGGGGGGGCTACAATGGACTGATGGATTGGGGCAGTTTTGGTCTTCTTCATTTCCTTTTGCTTGCTAGAAATGGGAAATACAACACATTGTATCAAGAACAAAATTACAACAAGGGACACTATGAAACCTTGTAATCATTTTAACCCATTTAAAAGACAGGTGAGAAGTGATCAGCTTGGCTGAGCAACTGTGAAAAGAAATAGCTAGAAATTGAAGCTTTGGGTGGGCTGAGTTCTATATGTAGACATTAAAGAAGAAGTTAAGTTTGCATTCCCTTAAAATATAGAAAGAAGTAGATTATACCATACCATGTGAAGGGTTTACAAGCTTAGTCAGGAATACAGAGTCATTTATTTTACATTTCCAAGGTTCTCACATTTAAATAATTATGCAGTGATTTCAAATCACTTATAGTATCATTATCCCAATCATACTAAAAGTGATTTGAAATCACTGCATAATTATTTTTTGTAGCACCAACAAAATAAATATTAAATTTTGTTCAGATTTAACGGATAACAGAAAAATAAAAATCATTTACATTTGTTTATCACTGAAGAGTTGACCTGTAAATATAGCATAGCATTAATTTATGTTGCAATCTTTGTTACTTTTTATAACTTTAGTATTTTTCTTTATCTCTTTTACTACAAAAGAAAGAAGTCTGAAAGTGCTTGAAAGGTTCAAACATAATAAAAGTAAAGAAAGATAAAGCCACAATTAAAGATCACACAGACATAGAAATAAAAGGGTTGCAAAAACTGAAGGGTACTTTCATTTTCATGATTTAAGAAATATTTTATACAGTCTTCTACAAATCATTGTCATAAAATATTTATAAATATTTCCTAATATATTTTATGTTTAATTAAACGAATTCTTTTTATTTAATTAAATTTGGCCAACTATTCTAATACAATTTTGTTTCAAAAATGATGTTTGCTATTGTTGGGAAAAATAAAAGAAATATGAGCAACACTGTACTATAAATTCTTTCAAAAAAACTTTTAACTGACATTGTATTTTGTAAAATGCATTAATTTATTTAAAGCCATAATTTAAAAAAAAAAAAAATTTAATTTTAATTATTTTTTTTAAACAAAACAACATTAGCTAATCAAAAAATGTTTTGTATGAAGCATGGATATATTTAGGGAAAAAACATTTTTTTACATTTTAACAGTGGAAAATGTTTGAATTATTAACTAGAAAAAAAGAAAAAAATTGCTCCATCACATCCATCAATTTGATAGTATAAATGATTACATTGGATAACTTGGAGTAATAAGGCTAAAAAAGAGCACAAAATGGTGGATGCTAATAGTTGGAATGTAGTAACAGGCATAAAATGCTCTCAAGTCAGAACACCTATGGCAGCTCTAGATTCATTCAACTTAAGACTTGGCTGAAAAAACATACATTGTTTAACTTATATTTTAAATCCTATCAACAAAAACACATTGCCAATCAAACAAAGGAAAACAGAAAGATGCCACTTAAAAATATGATAAGAGGAAAGTATAGAAGTTAAAAAATATGAAGATTAAAAATCTGATTCCTCCTATCTTTTTCTAATAAATAGAGTGTGTATGTTTGACATTAATATATAAAAATGCATAATTCTTTTTTAAAAGGATGAGAAAATTTCATTTGATATATTTTTATTATACAAATCCCAGCTCTGAAATTAACTTCATTAAAAATTAAAATATGTGATTGGGTAATTAGGTAGGAGTTGGTTCAAATCTACTGATGCCAAGTTGTTAAATAAATTACAGCCCCTATTTTATAAATCAGAATAACTTGAATAGTTAAATGATGTAGTTTTGAAATTTTCATTAACAAAATTGTTCTAGAAGAGGTCAAATATTTTATTTGAATGATTATATTAACCATAAATTTTAGTTCTGAACATTTTACTTTTAAGGATTAATAAACAAAAGTATATCTTATGTGAAGAGACAATTTTATGAGATAGGTACTGGAAAATGTAGTGGATCAAGGATCAAAACTGTATTACAAAGAAGTACCCACCGGGGTGATAACATTAATGGTTCCAAGTGGGGTTTGCCGGCTGTCATGTTGTTGGCTGGTGAAGACTGTTTCCGTAGGTTGTTGGTTGGAGTTGATGTTGTTTCCTGCTGTTGCAACTTCCTTAATCTACGTTCCACTAACAGGTAATAGGTTGCAGCTATATGATCATATGCATCACGGTCAAGAGAACTGAAATTTTGAATGGGTAAATTATTTATATCCACATTACATTTGTTTAAGAATCCTGGGCTATTGCTGGCTTTTGTTGGCAGTAAATTTCATTTAGATTAAGATGTATACAGAAATTTTTCAACATTAAACTTGAATTAAAATTTATGCCGAAGGAAAAAATATTTATTGTTTTAGAAAAATCAACCACTGAAACAAAGCTACTAACAAAATTATCCAGTCTTCAATTTAATAACCACTTACAGCAATAGATCACATTTTCATAAAAATGTATCCTAAGGGATTCCACAGCCTTTATCAGGCTTAGGTTGGTGCAGAGTACATTTGGTTTTTATGTTGCTAAAGATCTAAACATACTTATTGTTTAGTTATCTTTTATTTATGGTTTACTAATAACATTTTCTAATTTTCATTTTACCAAAGTATCATGACCAGAAATATGTGAAAAATCCAACAATTTTCCTGTCACTTGCAAAAAAAACCAGTAAATAAAGGTGAAAAATGAATAGAGATTGCAAATTCCCTGAGCTTAATAATCTAGGTTAGCAACATTTTTTATTAATAAATACTTCTGCAGATAAAATAATTCGGCATTGTGCACATTTTAAAAAATTAGTTTTGAAAATAGCAGCATTTATTTTATCAAAGAGCTGCATTTGGATAATGACAGCTTCAATAGCACACACTGACACACAAAAACTAACTCCCCAAAATCCTTACTGAAATATCTCCTCTCTGGTGCAGATCTTGCCTTCCACCATTTTCTGTACTACATAGTTATGGTCTTCTTCAGATACATGTTCTCTTGACAACAGGGGTAAATTCACTTGTACATGAGGAGTGGCTCCTTCACTTGCTAACCAAGGGTCTCTCTCTATATCCTCCAAATTAATTCGCAAAGATGGTTCTCTAACTAGCATTTTTGATATCAGCCTGAGTGAGGAAGTAAACAGAGGAGTAATGTTTAGTAGAACAAGATAAGTCTACAAGTTATTTCTATTAAATGGTCATTTGGGATTCAGGATCCATGTCAAAAGAATTCAGTAATAATGTTGTGAAATATAACTGATAGAAGGTGTAAATGGGAATATGTTACTATATTACATGAGCATGAAAATTTATTTTTCTCACAGAACAATTTTTAGAAACTGAATTCCTTAACAGAATCTATTTTTAGTATATACAAATGGGACTATCCAGAAACATTTGAAGACATTCTAATTCTTTGTAAATATTTAGGCCTAGAAATAAAACACTTAAATTAATTGAAATGATAACCTAACAAATTTTCACTAAAAGATACTGAGTACAAATTTATGAACAACCTCATACTAAACCTAACGCTTCAAACAGTAGGTAAAAAATAAGAATTCAAATAAAAGTAATCAGCTTAAAATGGTCATAGTGATCAAATCTGCTCAGGACACTGTATATATAATATACATTAGAACCCAGCTGTCTCAAACTTGATTAACTCACCAACCCTATTAATTGGACATTTTTAAGTGGAACTGCAAAATTCTCTCTTTGTCTAAGCATTTCACCATCCATTATCTCCAAAATACTAATATCTTGAGCACAAAAGAGAGCCCAATTTGCCATGTAACGTTGGTTATCTCGCTGAGTTACAAAAGAGCTTAAGTGAGAATCTTTGATGTCACCAACTAATGTCACTTGGGAGTTTGGCTAAATTTGTTACACTTTCTCCCCTTTTGTTTCTAGCACACATTTGTGTTTATTTGTATGCCTTTTGTTGTTAGCTAATATGTACGCTTATTTTTAAATCATATCAATCACTTCATCAAACAAAATGCCTAGTAAAATCAAAATATTTGATCATTATTTTTTAAAATCATCTTATATGGAATAAATTCAATGATATATAAGAGTCTAAACCAGTGATGGCAAACATACAGCACCCGTCCCACAGTTGGCACGCAGAGCCTGATCAGCCGGCATGTGGCTAAAATATTACTTATTCCTTAATCAAGCCAGATTAGCCAAAATCCCCATTTTTGGATTTCATTGGAGTGTTAGCACTTTGCTAAACAATAAGTTGGTTTAAGTTAAATTTTGGGCACGCAACCCCAAAAATGTTTGCCAGCACTAGTCTAAACCCTGCAGAGTTGATCATTATAAAATACCACAATAAGTGTGCGCAGAATAGGTATTTCATGCCTGTCAAATAAAAGAATTCTAAAAACATACAAAATTGTTAGCTAAACTAAAAAATACACAGTGATTAAACAGAATTTTATTTTTTTACATTTAATATCATTTTTAAATCAATTATATTAACTTGCCTGCCCATTCTCATAAAAACAAAAACTAAAATAATAGTACTAAACTACAGGTAAAAATAGTTTTAAACTCAAAACGATCTTTCGGATACATAAAATAACCATTCTTATTCTAAAAGATGACATCAGTACGACCATAATAATAAAAATGGATTTTACGCAATTTTTTTAATTTCATAGCCGGTTGATCGCAATTCGGGAAATTCTTATGGTACTGAGGGGGATGTTTTCCGAAAACCTTATGGCACATTAAGAGTTAACCTATTGTATTACATTTAAATCTTAAAGGAACATTTCTTACTTCCTGCAAAGTTCAGACACATGAGATGGGATCTGATATTTACAATCCATGATCATGGTGAGTGTTTCACTGTCATTGGCTTCCTGAAAGGGTGCACGGCCAGCAACTAGCATAAACAATATCACTCCTAAGCTCCAAACATCTGAGAACAAATTTAAAGATTCATTACAGAAATTTTACATGAGGAAAAAGAAAATCACTTTAAATAGTGAAGATTAAGTTTTTTTTAATTAATGGAATTACATAAAATACATCATATTTAAGTTATGGTAAAAAAATAAGAAAGTAATTTTTATGTTTTATTTGTGATAGGGCAGTGAAATTTGGATTAGTTTATTTTGTTGACACTTGTTATCAGTGATGAAACAAATATAAATGGAAATAATTTCATCTGTAAAGTTAGTATTTACAACAATTTGACTTGCTAAATTGGGAAAATATTTAATGCTGGAAAACCCTTTATTATGTATAATGTACTGTCATTTATGTTGTTGTTATGATCAATGTTCCATGGGCAAAGTAAAAAATACTCTTGCGCAGCATCCATGTTTTGTGCAATATTTCACAAAATGTCCTGTGCAGCATATGTTATGATATGGATGTTTATTTATTTAATAATTTTATGTATGTCATTATCTTCATGTTAAGTGCTGTGAGCCCGGTTCTTTGCTGTGGGATACAGCACTATATAAATTATCATTTTATTATTACTAAGGACCAAGTGACTTAAGACAAAAAGAACTGAAATAAAAACAGAGAGATTTATTAATTTAATTTTTAAACTATGCTGAATAATCATTACAATCACTATTTTAATTTGGTGAGAAAATAAAAATAGTTTTAAGCCTTCAGCATGCCATTTAATAAAAATATTAATTCTTAAAAATGTTTTAAAATAACTTAAACCATAAACACCTCTTAGTTACACTTAATTAAATCAGTGATGTTTGAATTCAATTTCTTAAGCTGGATAAAAATTATTTTCTAAATTTCTATCAATATCCACGATTTTAATTATGATATAAATTGAAAAGCTTGTCTAAAAGGATGATTCGATGATTTTTTATTAATTTTATTATTCATGAATAAAACAAATATAAAAAGGAAGAAATCAATTTAGGTGAACCACCCTGTCGTTCTCATAATTTCTTAATATTTCTTATGAAAATACTAGATAATAATACAGTGGCAAAGCCCACACTGAAACATAGAAGCCACAATTAAAAAGAGGCCTGACGTTGGCAAACATTCAAGAGATCCCCATATCAGAGAAATGAACATGGTGTAGCAGTGTAACCCCAATAACCAGGAGGCAGACAACATATCCATCAAACATGATTGAGATAAGTTAATGAAATGAAGGCCGATATACAAGAGCTAAGAGTAAGTGATTGGAAGAAAAAAAGAAATCAAATTTATAAAGCTTAATTAACTTTTTATAATCTAATTCTTATTTTGTAATAATAAACATGACATTAGTTGCATATTTCATACAGAGAGATTTGGAAAATGCCCATCATTTTCAATAAAAAACAAAAAGACTGCAGGAAGAAGTAATTTGCCAATGCTAGGATAATTTTAGGAATCCTTTTTTTTTCTTGGCAAGGAATCTGCACATGATCCAAATTGCAAGTAGCAGGCTAAATATAACTAGTTAAGGGGGGGGGGGGGGGGGGGAGCAGGAGGTAAAATAACTTTTTTCAGGGAGAGTAGGAGGGGAGGGAGCAAGAAAAGGAAAGGATTCAGAAGAATAAATGAAAAATACACAATTTTTTTTAAGTTCATTTATTATTCCTCTAAACCTTGCCCAAAATATACACTCATAACAGTAGTACTTAATTAAAGACTGTAGAAAATAGTAAAAAGATATAAGGGAAAACACTTAGCAAGAACTAAGTTGCACGTATACCAGGCATGCATCTTAGCATAAACCTCTATGAATTCAAGTCTTGGATCACACAAACCAGAACAATGGCGTAGCTAGAGCTACGGGGCGGTCTCCAATTCTGGCACCCTTTTAGGGGACTCCATAAATGATGTCACACAATTGAAGTCACATCAAAACTTTAGATAAAAGTTCCACTTAAATATATGGTTACTGACATTTTATTTATTGAAGTTTTACATGGTTTCACGCGTGTTAGGATATTAGAGTGCAGCCTTACACTAAAAAATATTTTAATGAAAAAAATTGATCGGAAACCTGCTCATTTTCAAATAGAAATCTCAAGAGCTTCCACCTCAACTGCCTGCACCGCATCCTAGACATAAAATGGTGAGGAAAATGTGTGCAGTGTCCCAGTTTTATTGAGCCAAAGATGCCTCTGCTGGCATAGGCATGTCAAGCAAATGCAACCTGGCCATATACCCAAGGATGTGCTGTCAAACAAGCCAGCGACAGAGAAATGTTTGATTGAACGGCAATGCCTCAGATACATAGACATAAGCAGAAAAGACATGAAGCCTGCCAACATGGATATCCTATACTGAGAGAACCAGGCATGGGATTGATCCATAAGGCAGGACATTGTGAAGGAAGTGCTAAAACAACTCAAGGGCAGCAACAGCTGGAAAGAGAGAAAAAAAGGAAGGCCAGGTGATGCCACACCCCAGCATTGATGTGTGGGACATGTAAAAGAGACTGCCACTTTAGAATTGGTCTCTACACTCACAAAAAGAGCTGCAAATTAAGAAGATAAATCTATCTTTTGCTTATGGCTTATGGAAAGAAGCCCCACAACCTGAATAATATCTATATTCTATATAGTTATAAAGGCATTACATTTTACAGCATGATTGAAGTGAGATCATACAGCTAAATCATGTTAAGTTGATGTTTTATTTAAAAAAACTCTACCATTAAACAAAATGTGTCTTCTAACTCAACAATCAGTACATAGGCTGCCATCTCAACATCTCAGTATAAAATTGCACTCATAAAATCAGAAGTGCTTGCCATCATCTTGTTTGTTGCAATTATTGGCTTTTTTACATTTTCATCTTTAACAATTTATATATATTTAAATATATGCATGCTCTTATTTTTTTTAGAAAAAAAAAATTTAATTGTGTGTGAAAATATAGCCAGAAGTATACTCTGTAATATTTATCAATTTATAGAAGATGAAGAACAATAGTAATGGCAAGGAATAGTAGTACTTGTAATAGAAATTATGATATAACTTGCAGGCTAAGAACGAAGCCTAATAACACAGAAAATTACTTATTTACTTAAGTCAGTAAAGACTAATATTTATATGATCATTTTTATTCCAATAATTACTAACACAAAATGTATCAAGTTACCTAGGTTGTCCTAAAGAATAAGAATTTGTGTAATTTCCTAAAAATATATCGCCTGAAGAAACAGGGTGAACAAACACTTTAACTTGTCTTTAACCTTATCAACATTTAAAACTACCATATAAGTATAAGTATTATAAGTATATATTATATACTCATTCGAAAACCAACTTTTTGGGGGCAAAATCTAAGAGCAAGGGAAAAAGTTGGGCTGTGGGCTTACAATTACAAGCGTGTGTTAGGTTATTTCTGCATGTATTATACATTGAATATCGGTGTTATTGTCATTGTATTGTAGATCATCAAAGTCCTTTTCTAGCTCTGCATTCTACAAGTTTCAACTGCTCTACCACAAGCTTTAAAATATTGAACATCTGCATTTGCCTTATTTATTTTTGTGAATGTTGTGAAATGTTTTACAAATTTTGTTTTCAATTTTAATGTACGAGCTTTCGCCACTGGTTACCAAGGAATGACTGATATAGCTTGCAGTTTTTTTTTTAATGTTTACCATCTAGTTGACGCTATCTTATTATTTTTGGGTTCAGCTTACAAGCGGTTTATATACTTTTTAAAATATTATCTTCCAAAGGAGGGCGGGGGGTCGGCTAATGAAAGAATGACAATGAGCATATACTGTTACGGTGATAAGAATCCAGGACTAGACAGACGTCACAAACCATGGGTATCCAATGAGTAATAAGTCAATAAGCTTAGGACTCAATAATCTTCAGTGTAGGAGCTCATGTAACAGTAACAGATCAGACAAGATAGGAGCTACAAAGACAAAGATTTAAAAGATGTATAGTATATCTTACCAACTGCTGGTGGATCATAGGAATCTCCCAACAAAATTTCAGGCGCTGAGTAAGCTAGTGAACCACAAGAGGTCTCCAATTTTTTTCCTGGTGCAAATACATTGCTGAATCCAAAATCTGTTAACTTTACCAGACCGAGTTTGTTGAAAAACACTACATTTTCTGGTTTAAGATCTCTGTGCACTACATGTAGACGATGACAGTACAAAATTGCTTCTACAATCTGTCGAAAATACTTTTTGGCCAACTTTTCATCCAATCCATCATCATGCTTCATAATATAATCATACATATCCCCATCACCCAACTCCAAAATAAGGTACAGTTTGGTTTGTGTATCAATAACCTCATACAATCTGACAACATTTGGATGTTGAACCAACTTCATGCATCTAACTTCCTGAAATAGATGCGAACGTGAAATGTCGTCTAGCTTTTGTTTATCTATCACTTTAACGGCAACTTTCTCCCCAGTGAAAACATGCCTAGCAAGCTTTACTACAGCAAAATGACCCTGTCCAATAGTCTCTTCCAAGTCATACAACCCAGCAATTTTGCCGTCATAACCGCTTTTCTTTTTCCCCGCCATCCCATGTGGCAGTGGAAGAAAGGTTTTATTTAATCAGGCTCTTAAGGTGTCATGATAGCCAATAACTAAGTCAAATAGAAAATCTAAACAGTGGTATCCATCGTAAAGAACTATGTTGGCTGCCATTTCTGGCTCGACGCGCACTTGCACTGCGCATGACGTTTAGTCATGTGACCACAATATCCTGAATGAAATACCTTCTCAACATCCATCATTCAATTCAAGTTTATTAGAACAAATAAGAATACATGATAATATTGATAAAAGGGAGTCCTAAAAAATATTAATTTTTGTATGCTTTACACCTCTTTAAGCATTGATATCTTTCAAAATTAATAAGTTAAAACTCAATACTTCAATAGATCAAGCAAGATAATTCAAAATTAATAACTAACTATAATATTAGTAATATTACTAACTATAATTATAATTATAGACAAAAATAGATATATATGAAGATATAATTTATAATTATGCGAGACTAGACAGGGTAACGGGTAATGTACTACTATAGTGTTTTGAAGTGCTTGTTATAACTTATATCTAAAACTGCATCACTGGTACTGGTAATTACTGGTATATTAAATTTAAATTTTGTTTATGTTTGTACTTGACTTGAAGTTATTAGAATCACCTTCATAATTGAAAAAGCTTTAAGTCTCCCTAGTAGGCCTACTAGTACTAGTACAATACAGACTACAGTTGAAAAAATATTGTCAAACAACCAAAAAGCACAAAATATGACATGTCTAGTCTAGGCATATGAAAATGTCCTAGTCATAGTTTAAAATTACATTTTTATTTTAAAAATCTGTTAAAATTTAGTTTAGAACCAGAACACAATGGGCAATGCAATTCATTTCCTACTTTTTAATATGTAGTAATAGTACACGCTTTTTTTTGTTTAGCACTGTAGCACATGTATAAAATATGCATAGTCTAGAGCTTACTATTAAAATGTTATTTAGATAAGATGGTTACCACAATGCTTCTACTTCTTATACATTTACACAGTGCATGTATAAATTATTTTACAAGTGTTGTGATTATCATGCCTTGATAAATAAAAAGTAGTGATTGATTAATAAAATTAATACTCTTAAGTGTACTATAGGATAATCTCTTTGTTAAAAGGTTAGTAAACTGAAAGGTAATTTCATGAAAAATGTTTGTTCCAATGTTCCAAACAATAAATTTCTCTTGCCACTTTTTAAAAAGAATAGTTGAAATGCAAATTACTTAATTGAATTTGAATGCTTTGTTTCCCTGTACCTGTGTATCAGTTTTTCCAAAACAAGATCCTGTCTTATTCTTATGGATCATTTTTACTACAAGAAACCTAACTTGTTCTAATTTGTTTGCAATTTTAATTCAACACTTTAGTTTCAATGCATTTTAAAAAATACAGTTTATTTCAACATCAAGTTTATTTCATAAAATGTGCAATTGAAATCAATTCAACATGTTTTTTTAAAAAACAAATATCAATAGCGTACAAAAGACAAATAGCAATCTATTGAGAGAGAAACACTGTTACAATTAAAGGTATTTACAACTTAATATAACTAATACAGGTACAAATGCCAATTAGCAATTTTTTCAGTGAGAGTGAGTCGATAAGTAATTAAGTATTTTTAATAAATCAAATTACCGTCTTGATTGTTTGGTAAAAATAGTAAAATGGATTTTTTCAACTTAATTTCTGCACTATTACTGCAAAAGGCAACAAAAGTATTTCTAAGAAAAATTCACATATTATATTTTTAATTGTCAAATTGATATTTACAAGAAATTTTTTAGATATGTACAGTAAAATACATGTTTCAGATGCAACGTTTTAGTGCTCTATAAATATTAACAAATAACTTCAAGATAAATACCTTAAACATATATTATTCAAGTAACAGGTGTGATTAACACTAGCCAACCATCAGTATCAATACTTACAAAAGCCTAGTTAGTTGGTATAAATAACTATAGAGAAAATTACAAAACTAATTTTATAAACAGTTCAATAGTTCAACATAAACAGTTGTTGAAAATAACCAAAGGCTTTATGGTGTGGATCCTTTAAAAATCTTTGTTTTCTTGAGACTGTCTTTTTTTTTAAAATTCTGTCTTACTTTAACTGCATTTTTAGTTCTTAAAGCAATCTTAACAGAATGTTCTAAAATACAATATTTAATAAATATTTAAACTAGAAGGCATATCTTGTCCTGATGTCCTCAAGTTTCTTGGAGACCTGCACGAAAGAAGATTCATACTGAACATTAACAAATGATGAATTAGAAGTTAAATAGAGATAAAACATTAACTTGAAATATATCTATAATTAAAGAATAGTTCAAATATTTACGTTATCTCATCTAACACATCACAACGATCCTTTTTTACAGAATATTTAAAGTGCCTTACAATCATCCACGGTTCATGTCTAGTTTTGAATTTATATTATAATTTTGAATGTAGAGTATTTTGGTTTTCCTGGTATGTATAGGCAACCCATTCAATGCCTTATTCAAGACAGGAAGGAGGAGAGTTCTATGTGCTTGATCTTGCACATGGAATAAGAAAGTGCTTTTATCCCTAAGTTTATCTTAGTTTTGTATTAGATTACTACTATTACTAAGACTGTCACTCAAGGATAGGACTGCACAGCCACTCGAGAAAATGCAACCCAACCCAACGGTGATGCACCATCGTATCGCGAGATGGAAGATGCAGATTAGATTACTATGGTGTTGTTTAATGACTTCAGTTACAGTGAAGAATTTGTGAAAAATTTTTCATTAGGTTTTACGCCAAAGTACTTTGCCTTTATTGGTCTCTTTTTCTTTGATATCCTTAACTGATAACACTTTTCCAAGTAGAAAGGCATGATTGAATTAGTTTCCCATTAGGTCTTATAAGATTTCAGTGTCTTGTTGTGACTATAGATTATATAATCAGCGGTGACCCGTCAAAACGGCCCCTGACAAAACGGCCCCGACAAAAAAGCCCATGACAAAACGGCCCCAGACAAATCGGCCCCGGTCAAAAAGGCCCCGACCAAAATGGTCCCAGAAAAATTGTAGATATTTTTTACAAAAAAATTAATAATTTTAAAAATTTTAAGTTAATTTAACCTTTGTTCAACTTATTCACCTTTTATGAAAGTGGTCAAATTGTAAAATTATTTCTTGTGACGTTATGACATAATTTCTTCTGAACAAACAATTGTGACTTGCTACCGTTTAGTTCAACTGTTATTAAATTCTTTCTTGTGATGTTATTATTATTGTTTTTTGTGAACTAAAACTGACACTGAATCTGCGAGTATAAATAATTATTTAAAATTGTATTTTATTAACAAATATTAGTCCAGGGCCGATTTGTCTGAGGCCGTTTTGTCAGGGGCCGATTTGACCGGGGCCATTTTGACCGGGGCCGTTTTGTCCGGGGCCGTATTGTCGGGGCCGTTTTGTCGGTGAACCATAATCAGCAAATAACCTCACATTTCTTCTTGAACAGTTGCTAGTGCTCCTGAATCAACTGTTTTTGTTTCTATTTTTTTCCATTAATTATTACATTATGTTCACTGCCAATATGGAAAACTTAAATGAATCCATTGATGCCAGTGACCAAAGATCCTTGAAATATTTTTAAAAATTTTATAGTAACCTAGAATACAAACTTAATCAATGCTTTTTAGATGTCCTGTACTTGTAATATTTATTTTATTATCATCTTAACCTTTTGAAAATTAACTTAGTAGACCAATTAATTGGGTTTGAAATGATTAACTATTTATTTTGTCCCTAGTAATTTACAAGTAATGGTATAAAAAGTGAAGCTATCTGTATTACAAAGATCTCTTTATATTACCTTTTTTAAAAAGAGAGGTGGGGGCTCATTAGTTTCCAATCCTGGGCACTTTACCCTGGTATAGAGGCTTTAATTGATTGGTTTATTTGATTTTGGTGGATCAATTACTCATTTTTTTTAAAGGCATTTACCTCATTAGCACTCCTGTCTTCTAATTCTTCAGCAATTGATTTTTGCTTGCTTGTTTCCATAGAGTTAAAAACTTCACACAAGTCCCCATCAATTACATTCTAAAAAAAAGTGATATTATAATGGCATTTTAAAAAAAAAAAAGACAACATTTTGCTTTCAAAACTGACAAAAAACATAAGAAAAAGTATCTACAAACAACTTTGTTGCGATATCTCATTGATTTCTATAATATTTGTATAAATAATTGCAGAAGGAATCAATTCTTGACAATTTTTGAAACTTGAAGAATTAATTTTGAAGTGTCATTTGAAATGTTTTTGAAAAATAATCAAGCATTAGACACGAAGGATTAATATTAAATATTTCAAAAATAATTCTTAAATGGACTGGACTGTTATAAATTTCAGTATTTTTTAAAACACCAAATTGTTTAAAAATACTGCAAATGAGATCATGTGGGAAAGATCATTTAATGATAAGAAATCAGGAGCATCACTAGGGTTGGTGTCACCCTTTTAGTGACACCACTGAAAGAAATACCTTATATACTTGTTCTAAAGCCAACCTTTTTTGGACTATCTACGGAAAAATGTTGGTGGGTCGGCTTATGAGGGGATCATGGGTGATTTCTACATGTACATCATGATCTGTGTTGTGAGGGAGTAAAGTGGGCAAGGGAAAATACACTCCCGGGCTTGTGTCAGTGGGTGTCAAAGTTAGAATCAAAGCAGGATGGTTTTTTTCGTATGAAACAGACACTGCCTCTTTTCTGTCAAGCCCTCTAGCCAGTATTGCTGCCCCCTCTCCATATCAAAATTATGATTAATCTCCACCTATTACACCATTTTCCCTAACTGACAAATTCAGTAAGTCAATTTTTTTTCCGAGGTTCTTGTGAATTATCCAAGGCACGCTGTCACTCTTTTTAAAAAGAAAAATGTATTTTACTTCCCCCATCGCACAGTGGAGAGTAAAGTGGAGGAGGGGAGGGAAGGTATCTCTTCTCACGGGCTTGTGTCAGGATGTCAAAGCTAGTTGGCTTTCTTTGAAGTGAAACATCAGACACTGCCTCTTTCCTGTCAAGCTTTCCAGCCAGTATCACTGTTTCCCCACCCCCTTCTCAAGATCAACATTGTCCTTGATAAATCTTCGCTCAAGGGCCTTTGTCCCTAACTCAAAAACTCAGTTGTCATTTTTTTCTTTCTTCAGGTCCCCAGATTTCAACTTAGAGAGGTAAAATTGTAGTTGTTTTTTTTTTAATGCGTACCAATTTGTTTATGCTGACTTATTTTATTATTTTTATTT
>MUZC01000407.1:65626-94254 GCA_002072015.1 Radix auricularia | reverse complement strand
GGGGGATATCTCAGTTTCTAATTCATTTGCAGTATCCCTTAGGCTAAAATGACATTTGTTCAGGTTATAATTAATAGTATTGTGCAGTGCAATTATAAACAATTGATTTACAGTATTTCTCAGATCGCAACTCTGAAATTCAGTATTTTATTTAAAAAATCTTCTACTATTTGAGATTAATATTTCTGCAGACTAATTTTAAAGTTTTAAAAGTCAAACTAATATTTATAACATTGGTGAAAAAAATCTGCAAAAATGTCGAACAAATTTTTAAACCTTACAAATTTGAATCGGTCTTTTAGAAAATCTGTTTAGCCCCAAAAATTCTGTCCCTAAAGCATAAAGACCTTCGTTAAGTAAAGTTGAATTATAATAAAAATAGTAATATTATGTGGATCAGGTTCACTTAAATATAATCAAATGAGTTCAGGTGAAACACGGAAAACATCATTTCCACAATACAACAAACAAATTATTATCTACTTCAAACCTTATTTTCACATTTCCTCAGAAGCTTCTTTTTTCCCAAGTCATAAATTCTTAAAAACTTTCCAACTCCAATGAGTACACGTCCTTGAAAAGGTGTTATGGCCCCAGGTATGTCCTCAACTGGTGTTTTATGAAGTAACTCAAGTTTTGTTCCATTTTCGGTTACCTAGCAATCGAGGAAAAATGTATTGGTAGTAAAGATTTTTTAATTTGGTTTTATTTTTTAGCCATGAGATATAATACAGCAGTTATTGAATAATAGGCTAAAGCTAAATGTAACTTGACATCAGCCAGAGTGTCATTCTCTGAAACCCTGAAATCAGTTTCAAAAAATAAAGTCTTTAAACATGAGACTATTTACAAATTTTTCAAACCCTGAAACTTTAAATGAAGTGCCACAGTCATTTTCATTTTCTGTGACTAGGATTGAGAAACACTGCTTTAAAATTTTATTCAACAATAAACTGTCTTTAGTATCAAATAATAGATACGACTTTGATGTTTTAACTAAATATCAAGTGTGATATAAATTTTTTTTCAAATCAGAAAGTTGTACCAATGCTTATCTTCAACTGAAGACTCAGATGAGAGAAAGATTGTTCATCATTTTTGAAACCTTTAATAATCTTCTATTAACAGTCCCAACCTATAGGTTGCGAAACCACGCAGGGTATTCTGGGGAGGTCACCAACTTGTATATTCAACTAAATAAAATATTTATCATAATGCCATGCAGCAATGCTAATTTCATACTTTTAAATATAAATATATTTAACACCAGATGCCAAATAGAAAAGTTACAAAAACAAAGCTTTTATAAAAAAGGGTCGACACCTAGAAAGTTTGGGAAAATGTTATATCAGTTATAATTTTTTTAATTAACATACTTACTTGGTAAGTTAGGAGTTCTCCACCAGTTACAGATCGTGGATTTAACACAAGGTCTTTGGCAATACCAACAATCAGGATAGTATCATCTGGTCTACAAGAAAATTTTACCAGGGCAACACTGAAAAATTGGAAATAAAAAGATTTGTATAAAAAATATCTTTTTCTTACCAATTCTAAATTTTGTGTTTGTGAGAAAAACATGTTTACATTAAATTAAGATGTTTAAAATATTTCTCTTTTTTGGAAACCAATTTATCAAGACAGAAATTTAATTACTTCCTCATGAAACTTTAGGTGCCTAAAAAAAATCTGAAAAATGTGAAAATATCAATATGAAAAGTTTGTACCTTTATATATAAATATATATAGAGATAGATAAAATAAATTTTTAAAAGCCAATTTTTTCAAATTTCTTGTGAAAATTAAAATAATTTTTTTACATCAAATAATTAAATGATTAAAAATATTCTGTTACTAAAATGTAAACAAAATATCCTATATGAAAAATGTATGTGAAAGTTATACTTTTTTTCTTGAGTAAATCGAGAATGAAAAGTTCATGTACATCAAGAAATCAAGTTGAATAAGAACTAACGTTAAAAAATTTTTTTTAAAGGAGTTATGACACAGAAATAAATATTTATGTAGCCCAAGCAAAAGAAAGTTAAATGTGTTACGAGGTAATCACATTGCTGTTTTCATTTAACATGAATAAAATCACAAGTGCCAGATGTTTAGTTCAAATTCCACCCAAGACAAAGCCAAAGCACAAATATATTAAGAAACTCCATAAACTCTTAAAGCCCTATAAAGTTTTCAATAAACTTCGGCCTCATTCCCGTAAGGATTTCTCGTATTGCAATCAACTGGTTATGAAATTTAAAAAATTGCGTAAAATCCATTAACATTATTATTGTCATACTGACTTCATTGGTTATTTTACATATCCAAAACACTGTTTTGAGTTAAATACTAAATTTACCTATAGTTTTAAGTACTATTATTTTTAAATAAAGTATAGGAAAATCGCATCTTAATTAGCTGAAGATTCCTAGCAGACGGCAGTGGATTGATTGATATTATTTACCTAGGAACAGCTCGAATGGAGAGAATACTGACCATATTGAAAGGGAGGGAAGTCTTGGGCAGCTTAGATTTAATTTAAAATTGATTTAACGGGTAGGGTGAGCTTCACTTGTGCATTCAATCAAAGGGTGATCATTTAATACAAATCTAAATATTAAAATCTACCAATGATGTGTAAAATCTCAAGCTATTTGAACAATGAGAAGTGGGTGAAAATTAAATTTTAAAACTTCACTATGACAGATTAAAGAGTTCATTCAAGTTGAATAAAATGGATTAAAACTTATCACTGAGCTCAGATGACACAAAGAATAATATGTAAAAACATGTTAACTCTTAAAGTCGCAAAGCGTCGTAATGCGTCTCTTCCCGCTATCCTTAAAGCGTCGTAATGCGTCCCTAGATACAAATCTCGTTAGAAATGAGATCTCGGAAAGTAAAAACTCTTCAATGCTTGAAAACCGATGTATTTGACTTCCGGCAATGGCGGCCTTTGCCGGCACTAGTGTTAACGCTCGATTTGCGATGTTTTTTGGTAGTTTTAACGGGTTTTTTTTCGAAGATACGTTTTCGTTATACTTCATTACTAAAATAATAGTTCTAAACTACAGGTAAATATTGTTTCAAACTCAGTACGGTCTTTTGGATGCGTAAAATAGCCATTCTTAGCCTTAAAAATGAAGTCAGTATGACAATAATATTATAAATGGATTTTACGCAAATTTTTTAATTTCATAACCGGTTGATCGTAATACGGGAAATCCTTACGGGACTGAGGCGGAAGTTTTCCAAAAACCTTATGGGGCTTTAAGAGTTAATTAATGTTATCAATAATTTAGAAGTTATTTAAAAGAAAAAAAGAAAAAAAATGAGTAACTCATTTGGCTTTGACAACATCATAAATTTTTACCTGTGAGCTGCTTCATTTTGGTCCAATGCGATCTTCTCCAAATTTTCTCCTGTTATTGGGTTAATAATGCGTACAACAGATGCCCACATTCCAAGTCCAGCTTTGGGGGCTCCAAATATTGTTTCTGGACGGTCCTCGTTTAAAAATTGTGCAGCCATTTCCGCAGCAAGCTCACGTTCATCTTCATCTGCTGCTTCTATTAATTCCTATATATTTATATTAAATTTTAGTTGAATTGACTAATAAATTTTATTTTAAAAATTATAATAATAAAATAATATACTTTATTAATAAAACAGCATTTCATGTAATCAAATCAGAAAGTGTACCAGAGGTTGTCATCAAAAAAGACACTCAGCTGAGAGAAAGTTGGTTCATCATTTTTGATTACACAAATGAAAATACCGTTTATAGCATGGTCATAATTCTTTCCTATTTTATAACAATTTAAACATGGACAAATATGCAGACTATGTATTTGTTCAATTATTTACTTCAACCCTTGCATTTTTTTAATACATTGCATCCTAGACAGAAGATTATTGCTTTGGAGGCTTTTTATGACACAAATTGTAAGAAATCCTCCCATGATGCACATATATCAGATTGAAGCCACCAACAAAAATTAATACTGTGCACACGTTTTTGCACATGAAAGGAGAAAAATGCCATTTTAAACAATTCAATAACCTTTTATGAGTAATTACTTTATAAAACTTTAAAATGTTGAGTCTATGTTTCAGTGATATTCTGTGACGGATTAAATCCAAAAGAACTTTTTAAAATGTAATTCCTTTTTTTTTTTAAATTGATCTACAAATACTTGGTTTCCACATTATTATAACATTTAGTTCTCACAAAATTTATAATTAAAATCATTTTAAAGCAATTGACACGTTTCAGTTAAGAAAATTAATTTGAGGTACCTATAAAAGATCAGTTGAAAAAAATAAACAATTTAACAACTCTTAATCATTTTTACCTCAGCCATGTGTTGTTTCCTCAATTGTTTAGTCTCTTCTGTGTAAGCATTGTGGTCTGTTTCAATAATGATTAAATTATTTGACTCTGGATGAATCACAAATTTTCTGGGTGTGTATTGAAGTGGCCATGCCACCTGGTTGAACACTGCACCTAATTTTTCCAGTGCCAAAATTCTGTAGAAATATAGTTAATAAAATTAATGTGCAATGCTTTAAAACCTAGTGAGAGGGTTAAATAAGTTATTTGATAAAATAACAAAATTTCACAATTTATTCAAGCAGCTTACACTCCAAACAGTTCATGAGTTTAAGAGAAATAAGTGCGTCAGTAAAGGATTTTAAGTTGTTAAAACTGCTTGTTTTATGAGGATATAGTACACAATTTCTGTCAAAAGTAGTGAGGTATTTTTCCACAAGTTCAGAGAACCAACAAGAGAATGTATCAAACTTAGTAACACAATGATCTCATCATCCGGAGGTGACATCAAAGACCTTTGCATCACTGCTCATGTTAACCTAACTCTCTTGCAAACAATTTTTTTTTTCTTCAGATCATAATCCAAACAAAGTGATAAAGTGATGAGAAATTTTTTTATCAAATACATATTTATGGCATAAAATGTTTCATCATTCCTTGTCTCAATATTAACATTTTAAAAATTAATATGATTTTATTTAAAAAGGTTCTTTTTAAGACTAATTGTTTTAGATAGGGCTGTTATCGATTAAATTAAATTTAATCGTTAACTTTTGAAAAATTACCGATTAATTCATCGATAATTTTGTCACGCTAAAAATAAAGATATATGACGTCATTAAACTGAAAATTTCAAGGGAATTGATAACAGCAGGTAATTGGTATGGGCATTAAGTTATTTTTAAAACAGTTAGCACTGAAAAGAAGTTAAATAACGTATTAAAGTTGAGGCACTTGAATGAAAATTTCAAATTAATTTTATAAATATAAAAGTCATACAGCTGTATAGAAATTGTTTGATGATTAGTAAAAACATAAAGATCATCTTTTTATCCCAAATGGTTCGAAAGCTATGATTTTTTTTTCTAAGACCTCATAATCTCTTTTTTCATTATTTCGTTTTCCTTCATATTTTGTGCCCTTTTATTGCATTATTTAAATTGCCCATAACCTAAGTATTTAATTTAATTAAATTTAAAACACCTACTATTGTTAGGGGATATATTTAAAAATAAGTAGTTCAATATAATGTCAATTATGTAAATTTTCTTATTGTTAAATAGTTGAAAACTATGTTTTTTTATATCATTGTCCTTATAAAACAGGTTATTTTAAAGTATTCTCTCTCTGAACTCCCTTAACGGAGAAGTTTGTACGTAAAAAAAAAATAATAAAATAAAACCTTTTATTTATTATTTATTAATCGAATTTAAAAAAGCAACATTTTTTAAATTTTTAATCACTATTTTATCGATTAAAATAATTTTAATCGATAAAATAATTTACTAATTAATCGGTAATTTCCGCAGCCCTAGTTTTAGAGGACCAATAATGTTTAATTCCTCAAAATGTGGTAAAGTGCACCTTGTCTCTAATGCCAAAGTGCTGTAATGCGCAGCTTGATAGCACTCTTTAGTAATGAAGTTTTTTGGTAGTTTTTAGTTGTTTTTTTTGGAAAATGTGATTTTGCTATACCTTTTTGTGAAAATAATGGTACTTAACTACAGGTAAAAATAATATTTTGGATACGTAAAATAACCATTCTTATCCTAAAAGATGATGAAGTCAGTAGGACAATAACAATATAAATACATTTTCCGTAATATTTTTAATTTCATCACCAGTTGATCACAATAAACTGGAAATTCTTACGGATGAGGCAGAAGTTTACCAAAAACCTTATGGGGCATTAACAATAAAGCAGTTTCAAGGTGTATATCCTTAGTTCTTAAAACTCCCATGGTGTTCAACAAATGCTCTCATATTCATTTACCTTAGAGTATTTGTAGAAATGGCAACAATGCCCTCTGGACATTGCTCAGAAGCAAAGCCAGACGCATACTCTAGTGTCTCGTACGATAAAGGAGTTAAATGAAATCTGCTCTGGTAAGTATAGCTTAGCCATGTTCGACTAGACATTGCCAGCACCTGAAAATTTATTTAAAAATTTAAAATATTAATAATAAATGTATAAAAATGTAAAGACATTTGCATCATCATAAAATATCAGAAAAAATTAATTAAAAATAGAAGATTAAATCAGGTGAAATCCCAGGAAAAAATATTAAAATTTTTTTTTTAATGAAATAAACCACTTACAGCTTCCGATCCCTGCATGGATATTCGGAAAAGTTTTACAGGCCTAGATCCTAGATATCTTGTTCTTGTGTCTGATAAGTCTCCTGTGACGGTGTCAAGGACAGTTCGCAACAAAACACCATTCTGAGAAAATAATTTGAATGTTAAAATCAATTCAAAATTATTTTTTTCTATTTAAAATATAAAGCCCAAGAAAATAATTATATTAATTTTGTGGATCAGATTATTCAAATTTGTACATCAAACATTTTTCAGGTGAAACACGGAAAACATCATATCCACAAAAATAATGAAGAACTTATAATGTAAACAGTATTTTTTAACAAGTTTACAATCACTGAATGCAAAAAAATAAAATGCATGCATAATAACCTCTGCTTATTAACATGTTAGGATGTACCTGTAAACCAATATTAAGATAGATTCCACCAGCAGTAGCAGTTTCTCCAGTCTCTTCTTTTGCTTCAGTACCACCCATCTCAATTATACACAATGATTCAGGTGGAGCTGGAAGTGCTTGCATACTTAATGGTGATAGGCAATCCTGAAATTGAGAAATGTTTACTAACAATGAAAAGAAAGCACTTATATTTTTCTCATAGAAAATATAATAATTTGATTATCAACTAAGCTTGTTAACGGTTAACCGGTCCTCAGATCAGGATCGGTCCTCTTTAATGATGCGGGACCGTGTAACCGAACACAACAACAACAAAAAAAAAAAAAAAAAAAAAAAAAAAAAACACTAGCGGTAACGTAGTGAAAAAAAAAACAACACAAGCCGTAACGCGCCTCTCCCTCTCGCTTTGTCACGGTGAAAGCGATACCACAATCCAGCTGACAAGTAGCCTAGGTTGGCATTCAAACTAATCAAACCAGTCTCCAAGCTGTAAGCGTGCGTACATGACGCGTTATAGCCCTGCTTCACTGAAGTTCACAACTAATAGAGTACTAGTTACAAAACAGTGCGTGTTTGAGGTCAACAACGGTCAAGGCCGAGGCTGTTTCTATTTATATTTATTATAGTCTGTTTCTTATAAAGACAAAGAAAGCTATAAAAGCATATGACCCCGTGACCTATCGGCATTTTCTGATCACCGGTTTATAGTCTGTTTCAGGCATTCAAAAAACGTATTGGCGCACGCCGCTTAGTGAAGTACATGTACCTATATTACGAGAGGTATTTGAAAGACGTAGCAAAGATACCGGGTGATTAATCGGCCCACAAATTCAAGTTCGGTCTTTTAGTGACAGTTTTCCTGCCTATCAAAGGCATTTGATTACCACATTAACAGTACAGCGAGTGTAGCTCAAACCCTATTTGAACAGAAAAAAACGGGGAGGGTTAACGTGTGAATCGCAAAATTCAATTATTCTGGCGCGTTGACGATTGAAAAATAATATGTTTAAAAAAAAATAAATTCCATTTTATCATCATTGTTTACTCCATAGCTTTATAATTTTATTATATTATTAATTTTAATACGCGAGTTGACCGGCATCACACACAAGAGAGGTAAAATTGACGTCAAAACGGACGGGGCGAGGCGTTGGTTTTTTAAACTAATGAAAAAATACCTCGCTAACTTTAACGAACGATTGAACCTGTCCTCTTATTTAGACCCCCAACGGACGGGGGGAGGCGTTGGTTTTTTAAACTAATGAAAAATGCTCGCTAATTTTAACGAACGATTGAACCTGTCCTCTTATTTAGACCGGTGAACTACGAGTCCTCAAAATAAAATATAAAAAAGACAATTAACCATCACTGTTTAGTTAATTTTTTGGATTAAAAAAAATGCTATGAATTGAGGGCAATGCGGAAAGAGCTAAAAGCAGGCTTTGATGCCATCAGACAACTCGAGGCGACAACATTCTCTTCTTAGTTCTCAAAACATTAGGGATATAAGGACGAGCGGTTAACCGGTCTTTTTTTGAATGGTTAGCCGGTCCTCAAAAACGAGCGGTCTTAACAACCTTATTATCAACTGTAAAATTATCAGTCCAAATCAAATAAATTCCATTAACAATGTAAAACCAAACCTTGTGATGATAAAACACTAATTGTTATAAAAAAATTACACTTACACCAACATACTGTATAATTTTCAACAACTCAAATAATATAATTAGCAATTACAAGTCTATAGTATAAGAGTGTACCTAGCCAACACAGAGATAAGCTACCATTTGTTGTAACAAATAAAGAAATACAAACAAAATACTTACATTTGGATCGAGGGAGATAATCCTCACGGTATTGTCTGATAATCCAACGGCAAGAAACCGAGACCTAAGTTCTCCAGCAGGAACTCTACCTAGAGCCATACACACAACATTACTAGACATCTCTTTTCTTTCTGTATACTCATTCAGTTGACCAGTCTATAATAAATAAAATAAAAGTTTTTAAAGACTAATACAAATTCTGGTCAATCAATTTTTAATACACTAACTTTAAAAATAGACAGGAGAGCTCATTCACATGGTAAGACTTACTGGATCCATTTCAAAATACACTAGCTCTCCTCCTGTTAAAGCAATCACAACTTGTCTTTGATTAACAGCACACTTCACAATGTTTTTCTTCCCAGGAGTTTTCCATTCATTCACACGCTTATCTGAGCGAATGTGACGAATTCCTTCAGGGTAAATCTAATTTTGTTAATTTCACAGAATAGAAAAATGAATACACATTAAAACTCAATTTATTAAATTTATTTTTTTTTAATTTTTAAATCAAGGAAACATAAGACTAAAAAGACTAAAAAGTTTTATCGATTAAAATTATTTTAATCGATAAAATAGCAACTAAAATTAAAGAACATATTTTAAACAATTTTTTCGATTTATAAATAGGTTTTTTTATATTTTTTACATACAAACTTCTCAATTAAAAAAAAAGATTTTCGAAGTGTAAAAATTAAAATAAACTGTTTTTATAAGGAACATGATATAAAAAAACATTGTTTTTACTTAATTAAATATAAAAAAATTTAAATTAATGAAATTAAATTGAACTACTTATATTTAAATATATCTTCTAAAAATATATATTTCTTTTTATTAAATACTTAAGTTATGGGCATTTTATGAAATTTTCTGTTTAATGATGTCATACATCTTAATTTCATCTTTAATCAAAATTATCTATTAATTATTCGGTAATTTTTTAAATGTTTACAATTAAATTTAAATGAATCGATAACAGCCCTGCTAAAAATATAACAAATGAATTTTTTAAAACTCATTACTTCATTTACCCACCTGTACAAGAGCATCATCTCCCAGCTGTGAACTAGAAATGGTAGGCGTAGTGCCTAAAAATCCAGAGTCTGTTACTTCTTCTACTGTTTCTCCAATAGACAGAACCAGTGTGGCATTCATAAAAGACACAATAATATAAGCATCATAGTCATCTGAAAAATAAATAAATAAAAATAAACTAAATAACCAATTATATAACTATATTAGTCAATAGTATGAAAACGTGAAGCAGAATCAAGATAATGAAGGCCTAATAAATCAGAAATTTAAAAAGATAACATGAAAGTTCTAACATATAAAACACAAAAAGTAGTATACATTTCAATTAAGCACCAGAAAGAAAAAAAGCTGTATTTTATCCCTGCCAAATCATGTGTTAAAAAAAAATTAACATTACTTTTTTTTCTAAAAGTGAAGGGATTTTTTTCCAGTATACTTGTTTAAGATGCCCAACTTAAGACTATGCATATAGATTACAAACACTGGAAAATGAGAAGTATATTTTTTTTTCTCTTCAATTACTGTCCCATCTCACATTTTTGAATGGGATGATCTTCTTACCTTCAGACTATGTCAAAGAGGAACTTCACCTGCAAAAAGAAAGTAGGCTTGGCGTTGGATTGTGTTCAATCCTGCCAGCCACTTATTAAACCGGACTTTTGAATTTTTGATGAACTGTTAAATTATAATTTATTTAAAATTTATTTCCCCACCCACCCAATCGTCTCAGGGGAAACCTGTAAAATAAAACCAGCAAGAAGAAAAAATATGCTTATTGCTTGTAGACAGCAATACAAAAAAGATGTTCAAGTTATTAAGGCATGAGAAAAACGAAAGGATCATACATATCAATAACTTTGTTTGGTTTTTATGAAATTAAGTTGATTTCACACTCCAGTCAAGTGAAAAGCTGAAATAAAAGTTCTCTAAAATTATATTATTTACTTTGTACTTTACCTAACTCTAAATAGAAGAAAACAAAATAGAGAAAGCATATGTACTATTTCCTGGAAAAATATGTGTTAGTGATTAATAAACAACTTCGTAAAAGTTGCCATTTTAATTAATTTGGAATTTATTATGAAGTATTGAAGCTTTTTAAATGTATGCTGCTTAACAAATGGAATTAGTTCAAATTAAATCAACCCTTCTGTTACTGGACATATCTTTTTGCAGAGACCTTAAGCGCATCATTTTTCACCAGTCGAATTCCCCCCCTCCCCACCCCTTATGCCTGAGCATGCCTATTTGCAACATAGAGGGTTACCTCATATAATCACAAAACAAGGATATAACCTCAGTTTCAGGCAGAATATTTAACCTTTAGGGGACTAGTAAAACTATTTTGCTTTTTAAATTATGAAAATTTACCAATAACTGATATTTTTGTGCGATCTCTTAGTTTTCTAGCAATATTTTAATGGCAACTTTAATTTAAACAAACAAAAAACTTCTGATACAATGTATAAAGATTTCAAAAGATTACAGTGTGCATAAATAAAAACTTATTTGAAATTCTCACCATCTGTATGTCTTTTCACAGTCCAAACGGCATTTGGATTACCTGGAAGTTCTGAAACAGCCATTTCTGATACCTGCAATTTAAATTTTCTTTTAAGAATAAATAAACTGTAAAAAGATTTTAAGTGGAAAAAAAGCAAGCCAATCAATGTGTGAAATAATTTTTAACATTGATTCAGTGATAAAATTATCTTAGGGATAATTAATACTATATTGTGTCATTAACAATGAACAATCAAATGCAAAATGTTTTTGGAGTAATAGAACTAAACTACAGGTAAAAATAGTTCTCAATACGGCCTTTTGGATACATAAAATAACCATTCTTATCCTAAAAGATGAAGTCAGTATAATGCAATTTCATTACCAGTTGATCGGTAAATTCGGGAAATTCTTACGGGACTGAGGTGGAAGTTATAAAAAAAAAATTTACTTTATTTAAAAAAACAGCAAAATCTTTGAAAAACACTGATCAAGTTTAATTTCTTTGCTCTAGGAAAAAAATTAAAACCTAGTACACAAGGATTTTCATTTTCTATTTCAAATAACTTATCAGAGTTTATGGGTTTAAGATTGTTACATCAGACACATTTATTTTGTTAATAATTCAAAATTTTTAAAACGAAATTTTGTATTCGATTATAACAAAATTAAAACAATATTTACCTCAAGACCGTGTCTAAGAACACGAAGGGTAGATCTGGGCCCCCTTCCACATAATGTGTAAAGCTGTGGGGTATCTTCATTTGCTAAATCGGCTATCTGGTTAGGTCAACAGACAAGATGTGTAAAGAAGGCTTAATTATTTTTTTTTTTAATCATTGAGAAAAACACAAGAAAATCTAAAAAATACGTAACAGCAAAAAAAGAATAATGAAAAAAGTCTAGACATATTTATGTGCCTTAATGATGTTAAGTAAAACAAACCTGTGTGGTTATTATTGGAGATAAACTATCCATTTCATCAACCATTACTAAATTTTTCAATTCTCTTGGTGAGAAATGAAATGTGTCACCCTCCTCAAGTGGATTAGCACTACTGAACATTCTTTCACCATCATCATCTCCCAAATGAGCAATTTGATACAAATGGCTGTAATAACACATTGAACTGTAATTAACATTTTTTAAATGATAAACCATAGTGCTATAAAAATTACAAACAAAATAAATTGTAAACCTATACAATTTCTAAATTTACAAATTTAGACCAAAACTACTCTGAAATTTAAATTTACTTGAGACCAAACCCAATGTTTAAAAACACATAAACTAAACTGACAGATATAAATAATCATGTAATTTTACTTTAAGGTGGCCTTTCATTTTTACAATTTAAATTTGTTAAATGCTGCTTCCACCTACTATGGCTACAGCAGGGGCTTATAATATTTTGTAATAGTCAAAGCCAATAAAGCGTGGCCTCTCAGTTACCAGTATTTATTTGAAGAAAAATCATTTAATTAAAATCTTAGTTAATGCAATGTTTAAATATTTTGTTTATTTACTAGGTGATTTTCCACATTTTCAGTGCTACTGTAATAATTATTCAGAAAGAGCTTACTGATTTCCGAACTCTGCTGCAACAAATAGAAAGCCAGATTTGAGCACACACATACTTGTTGCTATGGGGACAGTGTCAAAGTACTTGAGACGAATTTCTGTTACCTGAGAACAAACATAAAATGTTTATAATACTTATGTTACAAATGATATCTGGACTTAAAAATAATAAATTAAAATTTGTTCTTACCATGTCTTCATCTGTTTCAAGAGTGATTTTGAAAATATCTCCTTGTTCTGTTTGGGCCAAAAAGAAGAACATTGACTGAAATAAAAAATATAATGAATTTTAATGTGCTACTGGAATGAAGTACAATTAATCAAGATTGTAGAGATTAACTTCTCATAAAGTTATAACAGAGTTACATGTTTAAATTCTAGTATATAACACAATAAATAAAATTTACACTCACCTTTGTTTTATGTGTAGCACTACACACAAAAATCATGCCACGTTCAGGGTCATCTAAATCACACTGTAAAATATTTAAGCAAAATCAAGATGAAATCAAGATGTTTGAAGAAACTAGCAAAATATTTTTTTTTAGAAAAATACATGTGCATATGTTCAATAGAATCACTAAAGAAAAAATTGTATTGGAAGCTGATATAAACTGAATAGAGAAGGCAGCAACTGTTATGGCTAGACTATACAAAAGAGTCTGGTCCAATGCCAAACTCACAGCAAGGATTAAGCTGCAGGTATATCAGGCCTGCGCACTGAGCACGCTCCTCTATGGATGCGGGTCATGGACCACTTATACCAGGCATGAAGCATGAAAGAAGGCTCAATAGCTTCCACCTCAGATTCCTGCGCCACATCCTTGACATTAAATGGCAAGAGTAAATCCCCAACATAGAGGTCCTGGCTCAAGAAAGCATGACCTGCATTCCAGCCATACTAAACGAACGATGCTTCTGTTGGCTTGGACACATCAAGAGAATGCAAACTGGTTGCATACCCAAGGATGTGCTGCGTGCTGGCAACAGAGAAAAGGTCGGTTAGTCGGCCATGTCTCAGATACATGGACATTTGCAGGAGAGACATGAAAGTAGCCAACATTGACATACAAAACTGGGAAAACCTGGTGGGGTATAATGAAAAAAGGATCACTAAGAGCAGAGGAGCAAAGTAGGGAAAAAAGCAGTTGGAAAAAGAGCGATGTGAAAGGCCAGGCAACACTGCCCCACTGCATTTGTGTGTGACATGCAGAAGAGACTGCCACCCAAGGATTGGTCTCATCAGCCACACCAGAGCTGGAAATAATAAAGATAAATCTATCGTCTGCCAGAGATGTACAGATGCCATACATAAACTGAATAAAAAGTGTGCATAGTACTGCATAGCCTCCAAAGAATGAAAGTAAACTTGAAACTAAAGGTATTAATAATAATTTAATGATACTATTACTGACAGAATGGCTTCATAGTTTACTTTCTCTATAAATTATTGCAATTTTTAACTAAGGCAAAGAATTAATGCAGTTTTTCATTAAAATGCTTATGTTACAGCTAAATATGCAGCTCTCATTACCTCTGTCAGATTAGGCTGCTTCCAGCTAAATAAAATGTAGTTCAAGCCTGAAACTTTATTTTTGTATTGGTCATTTAGCCATTGGTGAGGGTAAGGTTTTCAATTTTTAAGATCTCTAGACAATCATTTGGTACATTAACCATAAATTTTTGGATTTGCCTTTTTTAAAACTCAACACTACCCCTGATGTAATCCTCTTGTGAAAATATATAAATTTATCTAGCCAAAGATAAAATACACACAAAAATTCATATTTAATGTTTTTACTCAAGTATTACCCTTCTTCTAGGAATCGGACATCGAATGTCGGGCTGATCACCCAAATTTTTATAAGTGATATAGTTTTCAGAACAAATCAGCACGCCACTTGGTCCATCATGTCCACCAGGAACTGTAAATTTTAATAGAATAATCTTTTACAAATTAGCGCAAAAGTGCAGACTATTTTATTTTTCGTTCAAATTAATTGTTAACTACACAAAATAGCAACTAGAAGTAAAAATACCTGATATCAGAAAATTCGCATGCTCTTCCAACTGTTCAGAGTATTTTCTAACCACATGATTGAGGCCTAAATCCAATTCATAGTATGTCAACAACTGTTGAGTTTTAAGAGCTGCTTCACCAGTGGGGTCTGTGTCAGCTTCCTAAATAAATATATTAAAAAATATATATAATTATTTTATTATAACTCTGATACATGCTTCTGCCTAAGATATTTTTAATGGGTATCACAAACACTTGTGCAGAAAGAAATGTCACATATGCTAATTTTTACAAATTTATAAAACCTGTAATATTGTTAATACCTCATAATCGATTTCCAGACATGCAAATGTTGGATTCTCAAAACCCACATCAACACCAACCATGTGATACACAAGTGTGTTTGATTTGTGGGCTTCAAGTGGGGAAGAAATGGTCAGGCGGGCCTGAGCATCTCGATTAAGAATATATACCAATTTTTGTTTTTCCACGGCACCTGAAAAAAAAAGAGGTAACTAATTCAATAAAACCATTTGTATATGGATAAATGATGCAATTAATTAACAGAAACAAAAACAATTTATTTATCTCAAGCCCATGGATAGTCTTCAGAAATATATACCACTCCTTAATTTAACGTTTAAATTGGCAAAGCGTGGTAAAGCGCGCCTCGACAGAACTCACTTTAGAATAGAAATAAAATTACAGAAAATAAAAAACTCTTCAGTGCGTGAAAAAAGATATATTCGACTTATCTTATCTTAGACATACAGACGCTCCTTATATGCAGAAGATAATAGCGTCCATGACAGGTGATCTGTTGGCAAGTGATGCAGAGTTCACATGCCACGGCTATGAGGGTTCCACGCATTATCCAGCCGCCTAAATAGTATTAGTGTTAGGTACCCATTCAAAGCTGGGTGACTCAGGGAAGCCCTATGCCCCGGGAACAAACCTTGCTTTTGCATGGATTCGAGCCCGTGACCATCAGTATGCCAGTCAAGTGCGCTGCCACTCAGCCACTGTGTCCCGTGACTTCCAGCAATGGCGGCTGTTTCCCTCACTAGTGTTATCATTCGATTCATGAAGTTTTTTGGTTGTTTTTAACGGGGTGTTTTGAAGATGCTAAGTCGCTATACTTTATTATAATAATAGTACTTTTAAGTTCAGGTAAAATTAGTATTAAACTCAAGACAGTCATATAGATGAGTAAAATAACCATTCTTATCCAAAAAGATGGAGTCAGTATGACTATAATAATTTAGATACATTTTCAGTAATTTTTCAAATTTCCTAACCAGTTGATCGCAATACGGGTAATCCTTACGGGAATGATGTGGAAGTTTAACAAAAACCTTATGTGGCTTTAAACGTTAAAGTTGTTACAGGTTAACCGGTTCTCAGATCAGGACCGCTTAACTGTAACTTCAATTAGTCAGGATTAGCTTATTAGCCGGCGTTAATTTTTTGGTAGTGTTATGACAGAAGAGGTAATACGCGAGCGACCGTGACATCAAATATAAAATTCATGTCACTAATGTTAGTGGAATTCGGTAAGTGAAATAATTTTTTTAATTCCTTTAGTTGACTACGCATAGAACAAGAACTAACACACAGCGCAGCAATATCAAAATGTGAAGAACTGTCAAAGCTGCTGGTGTTACTATTTATATTACAAGAGGAAAGATACTCCTAACTGATTAATTACTCGTCCTCAAATTTGATTACGATCTTATTTTTATATTATACAGTCAGTTTTCCTGCTAACTTCGTGCGCATCAATGGTTTTTTACTTAAAATTACAATGATATAAAATTTGGCGTTTTTTAAAATTTATTACGTGTGTTTTGGAAAAGCACACGAGAGCTGAACAAAAGCGTACGGTGGCCTCACATGTTCTTTGAAGTCACCATCAGATGGCGTTAGGCGAAAATTTGATAAACACTCTGTTGGTTCTCAAAAAATTAAGAAAAATATGGACCAGACAGTAAAACTTTTCTTTAAAGGTTAACATGTCCTCAAAAACTAACTTGACAACGTGCCGTTTTAATGCATAAAATCAAAAAGAGAATATTAATTTTTGCGGTTTATTTCTTTTTTCGTTTTTTTCTTCTTTTAAATTTTTAATTTTTTTTTTTTTGTATTCGCTGTTTTGACGGCAGCGCAGCAGAGTGCTGAACACTAGGGGTGGGACAGAACAGGCGCTTGGATGTCAAATAAGACGAAACGGAGGGAAAATTTGATGCATTTTCTGGTTAATTTACAAAACATAGTAAAAACACGGACCGACCGTTAACCGGTCTTTTTCTTTAACAGTTTACCGTTTCTCTAAAATGAGCGGTCTTAACAACCTTACTTTAATTAAATATTCCTACCTATCATGACAGCTCTTCCTTTAGGATCAACAGCAAGGTACTGTCCTGGTACAATTCTTCTGCATCCACTTTTTCCAAAAGTCTCCTGATGGACCTGTAAAAAAAAAAAGAAAATCTTGTAATTTATAGATTATCCAGTATAATAAAAGGCAATTTTCTGTGCAATTGGTCCCTCAAACTCTTAAAGACTCCCACACAACCAATCAGAAAAAAAAAATTTAGTCTCATATTGAACAAGTTAACACGGACGTTCAAAGCGAGTTAGTTAATGATCAGTATTTTTCCCTACACTTTATTTTGAGCAGTGTGCTTTCAATTATATTTTATTGTGCGCACATTTTCGTGAATGCATTGTAACTCTTGTTAATGTGTCAAAGCGGGATAATGCGCCATTTACCGTTTTTTTACCAAAGCGCGACTCGATAGAACTCTTTAGAAATGAAAATAAAAACTCTCCAGTCCGTGAAAAATGATGTTTTCGACTTCCGGCAATGGCGTCTCTTTCCCTCACTAGTGTTATCGCTCGATTAGCGAAGTTTTTTGGTAGTTTTTACTACTTCTATTTTTTCGAAGATGCGATTTGACTATACATTATTAAATTATTACTAAAATAATAGCGCTAAACTACAGATAAAAATAGTTTTAAACTCAATACTGTTAGGATGAAGTCAGTATGACAATAATAATACAAATGGATTTTACGCAATTATTATAATTGCATAGCGGTTGATCGCAATTCCGGAAATTCTTACGGCACATTTAGAGTTAAATTGAGCTATGGCTTTTTTTTTAACAGGTACTTTATTTGATAGATACGTAAAAAATGTTTCAATACAATTATCACACAATGCAAGGAGTTTATTTTTTAATGTGTAAATTCTGTTGTGAATTTTGTTTAAATTCTTTTGTGATACATATTTTGTTATTAATTAAAAATTCTAATTATAATTTTGTAATTAGTGTGTGAATTTTATGTGGAAAGTGATGACACATATATTTTAAAATGCTACTCCTTTTGCCGGATATCTAGATGATATATTGAGATTTTTGCCACTAACTGGATTTGGCAAATACTTATTGCAGATCAGAAAAGTATAATGATATCAGAGCAGTAAGGAAATTTTTTTATCAAATTAAATTAATTTTAACTCTTAATGTACCAAAGCGCGGTAATCCGCGGTTTACCGTTTAGTACCAAAGAGCGGTAATGCGCGACTCGATAGAACTCTCTTTAGAAACGAAATTACAGAAAATAAAAACTATTGAGTGCGGGATGAACGATGTTTTCGACTTCCGGCAATGGCGGCTGTTTACCTCGCTAGTCTTATCGCTCGATTCGCGATGTTTTTTGGAAGATTTTACTGGTTTTTTTCGAAGATGCGATTTCGTTATACTTTATTACTAAAATAATAGTACTAAACTACTGGTAAAAATAGTTTTAAACTCAAAACGGTCTTTCGGATACATAAAATAACCATTCTAATTCTGAAAGACGATGTCAGTATGACTATACGCAATTTTTTTAATTTTATAACCGGTTGATCGCAATTCGGGAAATTCTTATGGTACTGAGGCGGAAGTTTTCCAAAAACCTTATGGCACATTAAGAGTTAATGTTTATTAAAAAATTATAAAAAGTAAAAAAAACAACCAGAAATGAGTGATACGCGTTGGGGTTTATAGTCAAAAACTTTATTTTTATGGGTTATTTATTATAATTATAATGAATAGTATTTTTGATGTGATGCACATTTATGGCCGGTTGAGACGACTGTTGGAGGGGAGGTACACTAAGCCACCAAAACAACTGCGTAACGTCCTTGGAAGAGCTTTGTTGTTTGTAAAATACCTAAATATTTTTATTTACATTTAAAATACTTGTTTTTAAATACTTGGCAACTATTTTGAAAACCATTTATTATATGAACATAAACAAATTTAATTCAACACCTACCCTTTCAAACATATTTTTTGATGGAATGTACTCAAGAATGACAATTCTGCCAGAATCAGATCCTGCTACAACATAATCTGAGAATGAAAATTTGTTTAAATTTAGCAATCAAGTCAAGAAATATTTATGAAAATAAAAGCCAAATAATTTTTTTTTTAATTCAAAAAGTATATCATGATCAAATACTGTATGACGGTTGTTAAGATCACCTGTATGGGTAATATGCAAATACGGACAAGAAGAGTTACTGTTAACTTGTCCAGATTAAGTAGGACTGATCAAACATTAACAACAGTAGACATACTATTAAGTAAATTATAAAAATCTTTTTTTATTCATGCTAAGCAAAATTTATTATTTATCTTAACGTTTAATGCCCCAAAGCGCGGTAATGCAACCATGTCTCTAATCCCAAAGTGCTGTAAACCGCGCCCTGAAAGCAATCTCTTAAGTAATAAAATTGTAGATTCGAAATTCTTAATGAAGTGAGAGAAGCTATAGTAGACTTCCAGAATGACTGCAGTTGCCTTCACAAGTGTAATCATTTGATTCGCTAAGTTTAGTGGTAGTTTTTACATTATTTTTTAAAGATGTGATTTTGAACTTTTAAAAAAAATTATACTTAACTACAGGTAAAAATAGTATTAAACTCAAGACGGTCTTTTAGATACTTAAAATATCCATTCTTACACTAAAAGATGAAGTCAGTATGACAATAACAATATAAATATTTTTTCCGCAATTTTTTATTATTTAATTACTAGTTGATTGCAGTCTACCATTATTACCATTTTTGTCCTATATGAGTGTCGATATATGTATTTATTATGACAAAATACATTGGTCATATTTGATGACATCGTTCTTGAATTTATCACTGGTAATTATTAATTTATTAAGCATTTTAGCATTTATGGCCGATTTTTTTTTTTTGCCATATTACTATTACTATTTTAAAGGACAAAAGCCAGTGGTCATATTTGACTACGTAATTCTTAAATTTATCACTCGTAATGATTTATATTTTATATTAGGGGTCTACCAATAATCATTTCCATTGATATAGCCTCTTTTTTTTTTTCAGATGTGAGTATTTGTTAGGACAAAAACATCATTCTTAAATTTACCACACAAAATTATTTTATGTTAGTTAGGCTACTGGTTTAATTAAGACAAACATAAATTAAGACACAAATCGTGAAACTTCATATGAATTTTAAGTATTGTCAAAAAGGGTCTTATGTATTTCGTGTTCATTCTTCTATGTCACTTTGTTTCATGTTTCTTTTGCTTGTAAACAATGCAGGAATATGGATCAGATACTTTGTGTAACAATTTTTTTAATACTGTAAAGATGTGTAATAAATCAGATAAAATAACAACAAAACATTTTTTATTTATAATAACAAAATTAATCTTAAATATAGAATTAGTGATTGACTTTGTATTAACAGTAAGTTTTTAATAGTTCCAGATCATGACATAACAAACTGTCCTGCATAAAAATAAAATAAGAAACTCCCCTTTCAACCTTCAACTTTGACTCATACCATAATTAATTCTAACCAATAGTTAAATGGCTTTGCACACTGCCAAATTTTATTAATGAAACAATAATAATAGAGTCAAAAATGAGGTTGAAAAATGAATGGTTTTCAATGACAAGTCTGCACACTGTATATTTTGTTATTGCATATGAAACCAAATGTTTCAGACATCTGCGATTCTGCGTACATCTTTGCTATTTGAGCAATTAATGTATTCTCAGCATCGGCTTAATTTACACAGTATTTCCGCGTATACAGAAGTCCGCCGTTACCTCCTAAACAATATAGCACATGACACGCTGTATCATGGCAGTACATATTAATACTGGGACACTTTTGGTACTTTCAATACTGGTATCGGGATCGATACATAATTTTTCTAGATATTTATAAATCTAAATGATAATTTTTATGATTTTATATGTGTGTTAGTGTAAAATATCATCGATATTGGAAATTTTACATGGTACCGATACCCATGATATCAGTAGACCCCTACCTTAAATAACAGTGGCAACAGGCGTTTGTATGAGAAGCTTTTGACAGTTACCAGTAATCAATTATAAGATATCTGCAATGTTTTTATGTAACTCTAAACTATTTATGCGAGCATAAAATTATCAAAAGTAAAATAAAAATAAGATTATCACACCTTTTGTTCCTCCAGTTAGTCTGAATGGCATAAGAGACCTTACGATACCAAAAACCTCTGTTGAGAGAACAGGAAAAATTTTCCCAGTGTTTGGGTCATGGCGAAATAACTCAAGTACTTTCCCACGTGAAACCACTATCTCTTGAAGTTTTGATCCTGAGAAGTTGCCATGTATAGCTGTTACTATTCCCTGTGACCTCTGAAGAGTCAGATTATACAGGTACATGGCGGCAACTAAATGTTATCACCTAAAAGAAAAAATATAGAGGCTAATCATCACTCATTAATTAATAAGGGCATGAGGCAATCAAGCCAAAATATATCATTATAGTTATACTCTTGATCCTCTGGGTCTAAAGGTTAACAGAAAGTAAAAATTACACTTATGAAATCTATCCTACACTTACTATTTTATTAAGAGAAATTTAGTATAAAAATACAATAAGCTGGCCAAATGATTGTTAACATTTGTTTAAGTTATGGCCATACTGATACTGCAATCAATTCAATGATAGTATTAGTAATACAGAGTAGTAATAGTAACCACAACCCCAACAAAAGAAATAAAAGTGATGTGAAGGACTTTACTTTGTACAAGCTTCTCAAAAGAAAGTTTCCAGTGCAAAGGTCTAAACCTTAAGTGTTTTTCAAACGACATAATAGGCTAAAGGGGTAGACAATTTTATGAAATCGGAAGATCCAGTTTTTTGTCCAAAAAACATGTTACATTAAATCATTAAAACATTAAGTTTTTCAAAAAGTCTAAAAAAAATTCCATTCGAGTTTAGAGAAAAAAACAACAAAAACACTAACTGTATGGAAGGAAGTTTATTGAATTCAAAATCAAAAACATATAGCCTATGGCCTACTATACACTAACTGTATGGAAGGAAGTTTATTGAATTCAAAATCAAAAACATATAGCCTATGGCCTACTATGACGCCTATGCTATGTAACTAACTATGTTCACTGTGTAAATGAAAATGAATGGTCTATTTTTAAAAATTGCCACATTCACATTCCTTTATTTTTATTGTGTCACCGATATTTTTAATTAAATGCGTACAGAAATTTTTTCACATTGAAAGAACTTTTATACTAATTTGGACACACAAAAATTAACATTGGGTAACGGGTAATGTAATAGTAATACGCCTTATTATTATTTATTATACAACACTGAATTAGCAATTTGTCAGTCACACTGAGTCTTCTGAGTACTGAGCTGCACTGAGCAAATCGATCTAAGTCCAAGTGGTTTCTTTTTTTTTTCATTTTAATTTTATAAGAGATGTATAAAAAATGCTCAAAATTGTAAACAGGGCAAACAGAAAGAAAATGTAACTAAATCTCTTAAAAGTAAAAGGCAGCTGAGTTTATTAGTGATACTGATATTATGTTTAGTGATTTCACGCATGCTGGGAGGCTTTTCACTTTACGCGGACACTGACATTGAATTGTGATCTGATAGTCAGATTCCGATGTAACATCAATCTCTGTTTCATAGATCAGCCTAGTAATATTTACATAATGCAGACGTCAGTGTGCGTCAATAACTTTTGATCATCATGCAATCAAGTTGTATATTTGTATTAGACATAGTGGGCATAAAAAGGTTAACATTTTCAATTTTCAGAAACCAAACCATTTTGTTATGTCCAGGTATAGAACATATGAATCGTGGATAATTCCATAAAAGAGATCAGTATTATTTTGCTTGGTGAAAATACTTTTAAAATAATACAAGAAGGGCTAATGAAATACAAACCGAAAGTTGATGGCAAGTGATTTAAAACGACCAACTTCAAATTTGTTTTAATACAACGCCATTACACTTCCGGTTATCGACTGACTAGAGACGACAGGCTTTTTATTCAGGCTATCCCACAATTCACAGTAGATCTACTTATTTTGAAAGTTGTGGCGAATCGCTAAATTAGATCTATATATTAAATCTTATTTTAAATATGTAAATTACATTTAATATTTTTTGGATAGTGTTTTTTTAGCCGACCACCAAAAAAAATGTAATTACTTTTGTGTTTGTGTATTAACTGTTGTAAATAAATAATATTATTATTTTGGAAGTAATTAATATTTAAATGTAACTAAACTGTAAGCAATCAAATATTTTAAGTAAAACTTTTATTTAGCTTAGCGCATGTCGATGTGACGTGACACCCTCCTCCCCTTCGTCTCATAACATCACAACTCCGTGACCCGGCTCCCCCCAGTGGCGTAGCGTGAAAGGGGGGGGGGGCAAGAGGAGCAAATGCCCCGGGCGGCACTTTGCCAGGGGCGGCAAAATCCTGGTAGTTAATTAGTTTTTAGGGAAAAAAAGTCGAGCTTTTTTTCGAAATAAAAGAAAAACCAAATAAGTAAACTATAACAGAAATAAAAGAACTACCCTAACGGATGTAAACTTTCAAACGTCAAACCTTCAAACCTACGGCGGATTAAGGGGGGGGCTGAGCGGGCTAAAGCCAGGGGCCCCCGACGGTTTGGGGGCCCCCAAACTTTTTATATTTGATAATAAAAGTGTACAAATGTTTGCACGAACCCTTGAAAATATAATAAATTTATAAATATTATATATACAACTGATTGCGATTCAGTCTTAATAATCGAAAAAAAAACTTGATTTAATTGGCTCACTTAGAGAATATAGTATAAAATATACTTTATATTTTTTAAATTTCTCATATTAAACAAGCTCCGCTGGCCGTGTGGAGAGAGCACAGGCACGTGATGCAATCAGTGTCAGATTCGATTCCCAGCAGTGGAATATTAATTTTTTTCTTTTCACACTCAATTGTAACATACCACAAACACTTCAAACAGTTTTTTTCTCATTATTAATATTTAGTTACAGTCATATATCAGCTGCTAACAATCATTTTATTTTAAGTGACGCTGGCTGGATAGGGCCCCAGTTTGATTGCAGACCGGGGCCCCGTGCAGTCTTAATCCGCCCCTGCTTCAAACTCCATATTGGATATAAATTCTTCTGATACTAAAGCTACTGTACTGAAAGTACTTAAGTAGTATGTTAATGTAACACTGAAGTAGTGGTAGCTTTAATGATTCTTGAAATTTGCAAGCCGCTCCTGTTGTAAAAGCAAAACTTATGATACTTGAAACATTAGCCAAGCTCGGAACGGCACATTGTGTGTAAATGGGGGAGTGGTGGATAATTTCTCGTTAATTAGCTTCAAAAATGAAAAGCGTTAAAATAAAGCTTATTAAAATAAAATAAAAGCAACGATAAAAATTCAGAGAAATAACGGACCTATATTATTTACATGATGGTTTCAAATGTCAGAACTTCAAACTCCCTTATGAATCTTAAGTCTTCTAATACTAATGCTATCGAAGTGGAAAACAAAGAGGTTGAATTGGTGTAAGAATATGACAATATGGTTCTGGTATATATAATTGATTCAAAGTTGATTTTAACTTAAATAAACTATTGGAAAAAATAGTTGGCGCAATTACATGCTTTATTATACCAAAATATTACTATTTTTATTTGAATGTCTTTTCATTTGAAGCATCAACAAAACTACTGAATAAAATTGCAATTAATTGAATACTTAAAGGATGTTTTTACCTTTTTATTTAGAAAAACAATTGAGAAGAAAATTCTATTATTCATAAGATGAGATTACCGTAGAAATTCATTTGAGATTTTGGCAGATATGTAGAAATTAGAAAAAGTATACAATTTTTGTACACCATGCAATCTGCTGGATTTTGAAATGTTGCCTTTAAATTAGAATTTTCAAATGTCATTGTCAAGCAATGAAAAAAAAAAAGAATTATTGAAAGATGTACGCAGCGCTCAGTTGCCTTCTTTTTAACACAGAAATAATATGGTTATCTAGAGGAAAATAACTAAACAGAGTATTTGAATTACAAGAGCCGTCGCTTAGATTGTTATCAGAAAAGAAGTCACTGCTGGCAGCACATTTCAGTGACTAGGTATGAGTTACAAAACTGGTTTGTATACCTGTGTGAGTTATTCAACTAGCTCAATGAACTCAATCTGTCACTTCAAAGGGAAAATGACAACTGTTTTCATGTTGGCTGACTAAGCAGCTGCGTGTAATGCCAAACGAGTTGTGGGAGCAGTGTTTGAACATAGAAATTTTGGATATTGTGCAAACATTATCTGCCATTCTAGCGAGACTGAGACCTTGACATTGATTGTCCAGTCGGTGCACGATTACATTTATTTGCTTTGAGAAGAATTTGAGCGCTACCTCTTAACCACAGAAGACCCACAAATTAAGTATGGTATGGATCCTCACCCCAATTGTCGACAGACCAAGCGAGTCTTGCATGGCTGTGAAAGAAGTTAAACTACTCCAGATTGCAATTGACGGCGGCCTTAAAAGTACGTTCGAGAAAATCACTCTTCCAGTCTTCTGCAATAAAGTCATGGCGAGCTCCAGCATTGCCAGCTGTCCCATGTTGGGCAAAAGAACCGTTTCAAAGACACATTCAAAGCCTCACTGAAAGCGTTTGCCGTCAACCCAGACACGTGGGAAAGAGCTGCTATGGACCGGTCCACCTGGCGCCAATCCATCCATGAAGGTGCCAAGACATTAGCGAACAGGATCACCGCCGCAGATAAGAAGGGGCAAGCCCGAAAGGCCCGTGCTGCCAACCCTCCTGGAGACGTCCCATGTCCCTTCTGATCCCGAACTTCCGTGCCAGGATCGGCCTCGTCTGCAATCTGCGCACGCATAGGCAGAACCAGTCGCAGCAATCCCCGGATGATTAGAGTGGTCCTCGTCGACTCGACGGACGATCCGTGATGCCGCCTTGAAAATAATTATAAATAATGTCCAAAATTCAAAATAGTATTCCATCATTTTGGACTGCACACCCGATGCTGGTCACCTAGTGACTATGATTTTGCGAATATGCAATATTGTGAGTACTGGAATGTATAAATAGTGCAACCGAGTTCAAGAAAAAAATACAATGAAATTGGATTTGTGTCCTCTCAAATTCTGTTCAGAACGATTGGCTCAGAATTAGAGATTGAACTAGATGGAATCATATCTCCAGCTGCCACGACAACAGCTTGGGACGACAAAAATTAACGCAAACAGTTCAAATATGAAAGCATAGACAAATCATTGACATATTCAAAAGGGGCTGTCCATAAAGTACGTCACGCTAATTTTGACAATTTTTAACTCCCCGCTCCCCCTGTCATAGACTGTTACCAATTTCAGACCCCCCCTCCCCTTAAGTACGTCATACTTTCGAACAAAAATTATTTTTAATTAACAAAATAATTAAAATTTAGCATAAAACAACGTGACTTCACACATGACCGGACACCCCCTCCCCCCTGTCACACTTTCTTACACCCCTTCCCCCCCCCCTGGAGCGTGACGTACTTTAGGGACGGACCCTAAATAAATAATATGGAGTGGAATTTTACAATGTTTTGTTAGATCAAGCAGCTATGTCATTGACTGTACATTTTGAACAAATGGAACGTCACTTCAGTCTTTTTTGGATTTCTGCTCAACATTAAAAAAATTCAGCAAAACGTTTTGACGAAATGTAGCAAGGATTTGAATATTGCACTCACCGATGCATCTGGATCATAAAATTTATTCAAAGGATTTAGGCAGTGAATCGCAAAGGATTTCCAACATTGTTCCAGATACAGTTTCGTCTTCCCTAGATGCTATACGTAATATTTATTATCATTATTTGAATACTGCTGTTCAAAATGTTCAAATCGCCATTCGTATAGCATTGAAAATTGTGATTACTGTTGCAATCTGGTGGGGGGGGGAGGGAGTTTTTTCCAAGTTAAAATTATTTTTAAAACAAAATATTTGAGAATGACTATAACGCAAGAAGTCCTGGACAGGCTGGTAATAAAATCTATCGAGCGAGATATCGCATCATTGGATTATTCACAATTTTCTGCAGACTATGCTGCCATCAAAGAACAAAAAGTTTATTTTGGCAGTGGCTATAGAGACGCTAGCGTCTTAATAGCCCACAGGCTATTGAGACGCAAACAAAATAATAAGCCAATGAAAATTAAGTAGTCGTCCTTGACTGACATCACGCACCAAGTGGGGTAAGGGAGGGGGTCATGCCTTTGTGACGGTGTGTGAGAGAGTGTTAAATATGATGTCACATGTAAATTAGCAACTTAAAATAAAACTTCTACAATATGTTCGATAGCTTGCTATTTCTTTTTAAAAAAAAAACCAACAAATTACACAAACTATTTGGGTAAGAAGACATAAATTTAAGCTTTATTTATGAACTAATACTAATAAAAGTAGACGTTTCGGCTAATGCCTTCATCAGTACAATAACATAAATAATTACTTACATAAATCTTAAAACATATTATATGATAAAAAATTAAAAGAAAGGAAAAACAAAAGCAAAGAAGAACACAGAATATAGGAAAAAGGAGGAAGTTAAAGTATCTAAAGTAACAGTGAAAGCCACAACGGGAAAACGATTTTGCGTATGGATGCGTACGGAGGAAGGGGGAGGGGGTGTCTCCACTGAATGGGTACTTAAGCACAACAAATATAATTTGCATAATACCAAGCCTAGTAACGTAAACCGCGCAGACTCTAACGGCATTTGTAACTGACTGACTGAGTCAAGACTGATATGCAATCATATTTTATAAATAATATTTAAATGCAAACGAAATTCTGAAATTTTAAATTCAGACCAAACGGAAACGTTCACACATTGTTAAAATATATCCGTCTGATTTATATTTCCATTTCTTGAAATTAGAAGATGTTTCTCTTTCGCCTAGTGTTTCAGCCGTTAAGTTATACAAACATAACGGGATGGCGATTTCACTGCTTATATCTTTATATTTTATATTTTTTTCCCCGTCCATGAATGACCCATGCGATTTTTACCCCCATTTCCCCATTGTCACAAAACGTAGACCCCCCCTCTCCACAATATGACGACGACACAAAGCTCAGACCCCCCACCCAAAAAAAAAAAATTATTAAAAAAAAATTATTACGTTTTAATTAACATTTTTGTCATAGAAA
>MUZC01000407.1:50791-63088 GCA_002072015.1 Radix auricularia | reverse complement strand
CCTCCCCCACGTCACGCATCGTCACAAAAGTGAGAACCCCCTCCCCCCCCTAGGTGCGTGACGTCATTTATGGACGGCCCCAAATGTGTAATATGCATTTAGTTCAAGTCTTCACTCTAAGTCAAATATCGTAAATACGCGTGAAGCCATTGAAAATGTAACTAAATAAATTGTAAGCAATCAAGTGGAACTTTTATTTCAAGTAGCACATTTTGATTTCTTAAACTTAAACGTCGCCACACCACCTTGTCTTACATCCTCACTAATGCGTTACCCTTCTCCGCCCCCACCCACATGCGCGGGGCGTCATGTATGGGCGGCCCCTTCATGCATTGTTGAAGACAATAAAATTAGAACTTTCTATTACTTCTATTGTATGTTTTCAATAAATTCCACATGAAAAACACACTGTTACATTTAAAAATGTATTTACTGAAAGGGAATCGAATATTTTTGTAGAAATTTTATTTAAAGTTGCGTATTTACATATGACATCATATCTAACACACTTTCACACATCGTCACAAAGGCATGACCCACTCCCTTACCCCACTTGGCGCGTGTTATCAGTCAAGGACGACCCCTAAATAGGCCAACCTTAAATACTTAATTTTCATTGGCTTATTTTGTTTGCGTCTCAATAGCCTGTGGGCTATTAAGACGCTAGCGTCTCGATAGCCTGTGGGCTATTAAGACGTTAGCGTCTCAATAGCCACTGCCGTTTATTTTTGTTGAAGATTTATGACATCCGCACGAATATCATGGTATAAATTTCAGTTATTTGTTGATTTAGATATAAATTCTGGTAGTTCTTGATAAATTGTCCAAAATTATTCTTTCCGTATTTATTATTTATTTTTCTATTACATTTAGGACCATCAAAATCACTTCGCCTAGCTAGGGCCTCCAAATTCATAAAGCCGGCCCTGGTGCTATTATGACAATAATTTTACGTTGTACGTGTGAATAGAGTTCAAGAAGCTCTACTCTGAAATAATTGTCAAATAAAATGGCCTCGGAAGAAAAATTACCTTTGCTAGACAATGATGACACTCGCGATTATCCGCACTACACCCCTAAGAGTCTTGTACCAAATACTCTAGGGCCTTACCCAGATGGTCAACCTGACAGAATTACAATTAGTGCAAACAATAGTTTCTTAACACTCGCTGAACAAGATTCTATTGTCGCCTTATTTGTAGTTGCTTTTGATACTCGATCAGGTTTGACATAGTCAAGTACATAGTACATAGCAGTGTGTCAGTGTCGACAGTGGCTTAGCTGTGTGACTGTGTGTCCCTCATTAGGGAACTGGGCTAAAACCTATATCTCCGACCGGAGCGTCGCGTCTCTTCCCGTTGCTATGAAGGATAGTTGTTATTTTAATTTTAGGGTTTGGGTTAGGTATAGCTTTAGAATTTTCGGAAAATTCACGGGGCTCGCACTATTTTTCCGGGCCGGTGACGTGCCATAGCAACAAGATGGCCGCCGATAAGGTCGGCCCAGTCGGAGATATAGGTTTTTACCGGGAACCGTCTAATCTGTGGCATTTTATGTGTGTTTTAGCGGAGGATTTAATTAAATATTGCTATGCATATGTCATTTGATTGTAATAACATAATAATTATCCTTTCAGGAAACATCATAGAGTGGTGTGTTCCAGAAGATACAGAACTTGATGGAGTTGAATTCAAAGCAATGACCAGCGGTTCACACACACTAAATAGTGACTTTGTGTAAGCCTATTAAAGGGGCCATCCGTAAATGATGTCATGGTCCTAGTGGGGAGGGGGGTCAAGCATTTGTGACAATGGGCCAAGCATTTGTGACAATGGGCCAATGGGGAAGGGAGGTTAAAGAAATGTGAAGTCACTTTTACACACCCACAAATAAAAAATAAAATCTCTTATCAAACAAAGAGCCAAAGAAATAGATAGGTAGTACAAAGTAAACAATCATAATGACCAATTTAGTTCGTAGTTTTTAAAAAAAAGTTCACCATTTTGTTAATGCTTTCCCTTTTATTTTTTTGGGTCGGCTTAAGAGCGGGTTACACACTTATAATACTAGTAGCTTCAAGAAGAGAGGGGTCAGCTTATGAACGATTGAGCTATGGAACAAGTTTATACGGTAGTTACCAGTTGAGACTGTTGCTGTTTTTAAAAAAAAATTTAAAATCTGCCCCCTCTCATTTCCTTCTCCACTCCTGTTGCGAATATGTTAAAAAAGTACAGAGACTAAATGTTTTTAAAAGTATATTTTAATTGTTCAAAGATATTAACTATAATTTTAAAAAAATTAATTAAATTAAAAAAAAATAATAATTTGGGCTTGATTTGAATTTTTACAGTAATAAGTTTGGTTTGTAAATGGTTGGTGATGCAATAACTGTTACCACCTACCCACAGGTGCTGACGCATCTTGCTGAAAAAATTTAACAAACTCGCGCCCATTCCCTTGAGTTTATTGTGTAGGCCTAACAGAAAAATTAATTTTAGTAAGATGTACAATTTGTCAGTATGCTAACTTTATCAATTTAAAAATTACTACCACCGCAAATGTTCCCTTTAAGCTGCATGGTTGCGCGGCCGCACAGTTCTCTGGCCGACCCCGCGCAGAGGTTTAGAATAACAGTGCAACAAATTGTGTAGCATTGCCAAAAAATTGATGCTGTGCAACTTTGCTCACAAATTTTTTTTTTTACTTTGCACTTGCACATGAACCAACGAAATTAAGAGGAAACATTGACCACCGCCAAATGGACATTAACATTCAAGCCGCTGGGCCCTATGACCTGACTGAACGTTACGTCATTGTTGTTGAGTTGACATTTTGTTTGAATGTTCAGTTTACTGTTGTTTTAGTAAATGAGTATGGGGAATGCATTTACAGCAGGATTTAAAGTTTGTAGAGCACAATATTATATTTTATGAAGTATGCTGTTAGCTACTGTGTGAAATGAGGTGCATGGATGGTGGCTAGGTTACATTCTATAGCCTTCATGACTGCAAAAATTATGGGCTTTTTGGACGAGTTCCCACATAGCTTTTTCAACCACATTGACAGCCCCAGTTATGATTAGGGATGTACCGGATTTCGTCTCCAGAAATTCCGGAATCTGGGCACTTTACAAATACGCCCCGGCTTCCGCTCGGACTGGATTTCACTTTATACATCTGTCCAAATCCGGCTTCGGTCGGATTAAAAAAATTTGAATCCGGTAAATTCCTAGTTACAATATTAAATAGATTACAGACTTACATTAAATACATACTTAAATGTCAAAAAGGTATTTGAAACATGCTTATTTTAATTATAAAATACGGCTTTGGGGTGAGTCAAAGCTTTGCATCGTAATATTGGAGGGGGGTCTAAGTTTTTGTGACGAAGTGTTACCGGTGGGGAGGGGTGTTAAAAATCTGCCAAAATCGTGACGTCATTTATGGATAGCCCCTAATTAAAAAAATTGATTGCTAATTTTTAAAAATTAGGTTAATAACAATCAGGTTTTTTTTTTTTTGCTTCAGGATAATGATAATTATATTATAAGTAAAATTCATTGTTAATATTTACCAGTAACTAGTCCTGAAATCAGGACCAGTTGTGTTAATATTCACCAGTAACTAGTCCTAAAATCAGGACCAGTTGTGTTAATATTCACCAGTTAATAGTCCTAAAATCAGGACCAGTTGTGTTTCATCTGGTCCAGAAAACTGTAATATAATTCCTCCTTATATTAGTGTGTTTTTGGTGTATCAAATCAGTCAGATCTCGAAACAACCTTTCACTTTCTGTAAGATACATATTTGTTGTGATGACATTGTATGAGCCTGCGGAACAAGATTAAGATGACTGAGTTTGGAGGGTGTGCATGTGTTTAGAGGTGAACTCCGCGTGGCTATAAATATAAAACAAATGTAATTAAAGTCAGTTATTACATAGACCACAGACTAGTGACTTGATTCGCAGTGTTGATTCTCAGTTGTACTAATTCAATTTAATTTTATCTTAAATATGATTCTTGTTTATGGTTAACCGGTCCAGATTATAAATGACTGGCTCTGATCTTAGGAACGGTTAACAGGTTAACCATTAATAAACTTACTTTTGAAATAAAATATTTGATACCTAGGCTTTTTAGAAAATTTTGATTAAGAATTATGTTAAAAATATACTCATTTTAAGTGGCCAAACCCTGCAGAATCTATTTACAATTATTTGGCTACCATTCAACCTGATCATGACTCTATTTTTACATTTTTTTTACTATGCTCCCGGTGCTTCATTTATAAACGAATGAAAAAAACTACTTAGCCATTGGTCAGGGAAAGCTTTAATTGATTAATCAGCCAAAGTGGAAGGTTCAAAAGTAGTTAAAAATTTTTTTTTACATTAATAGTTCATTATGGATGATGTAAGATGGAACTTGTAAAGACAATAGAAAATGTGCTATAAGTAAATGTTACTATATATACATAGTTTATAATCATTAATAAATTTAAATTATATTTTAAAAATCACATTATTAAAAAAAAATTATTTTCATAGTATAGCATTAATCTTGAAAATAAAATCATCATTAAAAAAAAAAAGCTTGAGTGGGTGACACAAACAGCGGAGTCTAGGTGACTTTATAAGAATGTGAAATACTTTGGGGATTTGGCTAAATTGCACAATTTTTTAAAAATTTACAACTTTAAAACTAGATGAGCAAAAAATATAATTTTGGTATTAAAATTTAATTTGAAAATAGTACTTATTAAATATGCTGTAGGTGAATTAATTAAAAAACAAAAACAAATTACAAACTTTTGTCGTCGTGTAAGTAAAGATATAACAAATAAACAAGTGTTACAATTTTAAAACACATTTTTTTCCAGCTATTTTCGCAAAGATAATCTATTTGGACTGGCCTGCTTTGAAAATATGAAGGTTGAAAGTGAAATAGAGAGAGGTGCAAGAATGAAATCGGTTGGAATTCTTTCACTCTCATACACTACTCTCTATCGTCACATGCAGTTTCTGGAAAAACAAGTCAGGTAAACATCCAATGAAGAATGATTAATTATTTAATGGAAATTAAATTTTAAAAATATTTTTGCATTAGACAGGACAGAATAACATGACTTCTTCACAGATACTAAATATTTGAATTTTCTTGCTATTTTAATATGTTAAATATTTTTTATACCATATGCTTAAAGATCATAACATTTTTCAAAAATTAAAAAAGTTTACTTTGTAGTGCTAAATATTAATGTTGTCTCCAGACATCAGCTTGAGACGCCAGGAAATTACTCACAACTGCTGGCTTTTTATAATGACCGTAAAGGCATCTTACCATCTGAAGGCACATCAGAGACTTTAAGAGCTCCTTCTCCAAGGTCAACGCCCTCTACACCAAGTCGAGATATTCTTCCAGAAATGAAGGTACTTCAATTATGAGCTGTCATTTTACATGATGTGAATTTTAAGTCACTTATTGGCCCTGTGGAGGCAAAGCAGGGTCATTTTAATTTTTATATTGGAATTTTTCATTGCAAATAAAAATTTACTCATATTTTTTTTGTGTGTTTCTAAAACACAATAAAAATATGAGTGATTTGTTGTTGTTTTTTTACATTGGAATTTTTCATTTTTTGCAAATGAAAAATTCCAATATAAAAATTTAAATGACCCTGCTTTGCCTCCACATTTGGAAAAAAAAGACTCATATTTTTATTGTGTTTCTAAAGATGGATCTAGCGTATGTTTGTTAAATAAAATAAATCTCTTAAATCATTATTTTTCCCCCTGTAAACTATACAATGGTATTTGCAATTGTATTTTCCTCTCCTGTCTTTTAATTACTTGCCTGCTCAGTATTTTAAAACATAGATGCTACATATTTATACTTTCTTCTCTCTCTGTTTTTCATGATCATAAATTTCAGATAACCCATCCTGCTGGCTGTTTCAGTCAGTTCATAAAATTCTTTGAGGAGCAGCTCTTCGTGCTTTGGAAGTTTGCTCTGCTGCAAAGGCGGATTATCTTCTTTTCCCCACCCCCCATCGGAGTAGTCTGCTACAGAGGTACCAGGAATTAAATTTTTTATGTTTTGGAATTCATAAATGAAAATAAATGATTCCTTTTAAAGAAACTTCCTCATTCTTGTTAATACTGAGTTCAAATTTTGTTTATTAAAATAGAAATCTTGGATCTTGTTAATTGCTTTACATTTGTTGCATTACACAATCTCATGATGGAAATAAAGATCATGCTGGGCTGAGAAACTTTTTTGTTGATGCTACAAATTGATTCTGAATCTTGTGTCTCCTAGTTTACTGTGCTTGCTGCTTGGCCAACCACTCGATACCAGGGCTGAACAGCATTGAACTGCGGCCACATTTCTACGTCAATGTGGCAGATATTGAGGCGTTGGAGAGTGAGGTGGCATACGTCGCCTGTAAGTAAATATTTTAACTTTGTGAGGTGGCATATGTCGCCTGTAAGTAAATTAAATATTTTAACATTGTGAGGTGGCATATGTTGCCTGTATGTGAATATTTTAACATTGTGAGGTGGCATACGTCGCCTGTAAGTAAATATTTTAACTTTGTGAGGTGGCATATGTCGCCTGTAAGTAAATTAAATATTTTAACATTGTGAGGTGGCATATGTCGCCTGTAAATGAATATTTTAATATTTGTAATTATTTTTATACCTACTACTTTCCAGAAGTTTAATCTCTTATACATATTCATATTACTAATAATACTAATAAACTAATGATAAACTACTAATAAAAACGACTAATAATCTACTAATAAACTAAGTTAGTTTAAAATTTATTTTGGCATCATCAGAATTAAACACTTACAATTTATTGAAAAATGTAAATCAATAATACAACTGCAGGTACAACAGAAAAAATTTTTGAATCCAAAACCCACCTGTATGATATTTATGTTGACAACCAAAATGTGAAAGCTTCCACCATGGGAATGAAAGATCTTCTCAAAGTTAGTGACGGTGACAGGGAAAAACTTGTCAAACTGAACAATCTAAGGTCAGATTTCTTTTCTTTGAAATTACTGTGTATGAAGTATGAATTTTTTAGAAGACAAAACAACAAAGTTTCTCTGTTTTGAATTTCTTCATAATCGATTTCAACCCCTACCTTCATATTTTTGTTGTTGGTGTTAAAGATTATTTTAAAAATAAATTTAAGCAAAAATAAAAATTAAATATATTAAAATTCTAAATTTACACTTTCCCACAATGCACTATGCAGTGTAGAGATGCACATTTATTTTATGATGAACTTTTAACTGTACTGAGCTGCAGATACCATTAATCTGTGAAAAGTTACTAGCAATGCATCTTAACTTTGATTTGACATTCAATGAATTAAATGTAATTGATTGCTTCAGGTCAGCCCACAAGTTTTCTACTCAGGACCTCGGAGAGGAAGTCTACACAAATGAAGAGGAGATCATCACCAGGTGAGAGTCCAAGGATAGCTTTAGAAATTGATTACTTCCCTTGCGGTCAATTTTTAGCAGAAGTCAAGAAATAATAATAATATTAATTTGATTATTTAAACAGTCCGCCACTCAGCAAGTAATTGGGCTCTCAGTGCTTTACATAAAAATAGTTATACACATATCAAAACTAATGTCATACATAGAAATAATAATCAACATCACAACTACAGCATATAATGGCAATACAGTGTACATGAGCTATGTTTATTATTTAAAGAAATGCTTGGTTGTTATTAATTGTGAAAGTCAAGTTTGAAGAGATGTGTTTCTTAAGTCAAACAGTTAACAACTGATAAGGGAATTAATTCTGCGGATGCCCAAAGACTTGTAGTAAAACGAGGGAAGGCAAAATAACTACAAAAATAAAAAGAATTTCATTTGTTGATGACTGTAAGGAATTTTATTTGAAAAATAAAAAAAATTGTTGGAATTTTTGTTGAATGGAAGTTTATCAGTAAATTGGAGTCTTTATCGGAGTCTTTATCGGAGTCTTTATTTGATTACCTGTCAAGTGTAGCTACAGAATAAAACTTTTTTTTTTAACACATTAAATGCATAATTATAATTAAAAAAGTAAACTTTAACCATTAATGTCTAAACATCGGTTAAGCAATCTGTCAGTTTCTTTCATTTTCTAAGAAAAGTGAAACCTATTGGGACATACAGCCGAAACGTATGGATGAGTATCGTAACTTAAAACTAGCTCAAACAGTCTCGTAAATTAAGACTAGAAAGATCAGTATCATAGCTTAAGACTAGAAAGATCAGTATCATAGCCTAAGACTAGAAAGATCAGTATCATAGCTTAAGACTAGAAAGATCAGTCGGGGGCGCGGTGGTCAAAGTGTTAGTGCGCTGCGGTACAAAAACAATTCTAAAATAAAAATAAAAATCGATCGGTCACGGGTTCAAACCCCGGTTCTGGCACCCCTACGGGTAGATGATGCTCGTTAAAACCTTGGCTGGTAGTTCATCTAGGAGAACGAAACTCCGAATACAAATCCTCCGCTGCCTTGCGGCTATACCTGCCTTGCGGGAAAGGCTAAGGGAGTAAACCCTGAAAGAAAATCAGGAATTGGAGCACCTACAGGCGGTCTATACATAAGACTTATGTACATACCGGCAGCTCCTGCGACGCCAATGGCAGCCAAGCTGCATCGACGCAAGTCGTTCCCTTGGTTACACCATTGACGTGGAGAGGGGGGGATATGCTGTATGGGCAGCAGCTAATTCTCCATAATACCCGCCCAGGCTTGCATCACCTCTGGAGAGGACACTCCAGCGTCGCCGCAAGGTGTCGATAAAACACGGGAAGCAGCAGTTACCGGTTATAAGCCAAAGCTCAATTGACGTAGAGCTAGGCGCCAGGGGCTGCTTCCGACGGTGGGAGAGACTACCAATGTCTCACTGGACAGCTACCGCCCGCCTCAAACTGGGCAGCCCCCAGTCAAATAGGTGCTATCCCGTCATGGCCTGCCTTCTCCACTGGGTGCGTGGAGATTAGAGTACCACTCAACAAGTGGGCCACTAAGCCCTGCACCAAGAAATACAAAAAAGAAAAAGAAGACCCCAGCTCTTCGAATCGCTAGCTGGAACGTGAGGACTATGTGTCCCGGCATCACTGATGATCTGCAGTCCATAAACGACACACGGAAGACAGGAATAATCGATAGAGAACTTAAAAGGCTAAAGATTGACATAGCATGCCTTCAGGAGACCAGGCTCCCAGACAACGGTTCACTCAAAGAGGCCAATTACACCTTCTTCTGGCAAGGCAGACCGAAAGACGAACCTAGACAGCATGGTGTGGGTTTCGCTGTTAAAAACACTCTTCTACCATCCATTGAACCACCGTCATCAGGCACGGAGAGGATCCTCACTCTAAGACTCAGAACAACTGCGGGCCCAGCAAACATTCTTAGTGTGTATGCCCCAACACTCTATTCAACTCCGGAAGAGAAGGACCAGTTCTATGGAGCGTTAGACCAGGCAATAGCCGGCATCCACAAAGACGAGGCAATCTATCTCCTAGGAGATTTCAATGCTAGAGTGGGGAGCGACCACGAAGCCTGGCCCACCTGCCTTGGACTATTTGGAAGAGGAAAGTTAAATGAAAATGGACAAAGGCTTCTGGAATTGTGCTGCTCACGAGGCTTGTGTGTGACCAACACTTTCTTCAAGTGCAAGGATATACATCAAGTATCTTGGAGACACCCTCGATCCCACCAATGGCACCAGCTGGACCTCATTATCACCAGGCGTGCACAACTAGCTAGCGTCCTACTCACTCGCAGCTATCACAGTGCCGACTGTGACACGGATCATTCCCTTGTCGCCAGCAAAGTACGAATAATGAGGAAAAACTCGTACCACACAAAGAAAAAGGGAAGTCCACGCATCAATACCTCCTGCATGAAAGACCCTGCGATAGCGCAGCTGTTCAAAGACAAGGTGAAGGAAAGTCTCTCAAAGATGTCCCCATGCGTCACCATTGACTCCAAATGGACGCAACTGAGAGACACAATCTATACATCCGCAATACAAGCCTTTGGCAAAAAATCTCACAAAAACACGGACTGGTTTGATGAACATTGGGACGAGATGAAACCCGTCACTGAAGCAAAAAGGAAAGCTCTTATGGCTTACAAGGAAAAGCCTACACCTGACAATTTGCATGCTTTAAAAACAGCTAAGTCACTTGCCCAAAAGGTTGCACGTAAATGTGTCAATACCTACTGGCTTAAGCTCTGTTCCAGTATACAATCAGCTGCAGACATGGGCAATGCAAAAGTCATGTACGAAAACATCAAAAAGGCAACGGGCCCCTTGACGTCAAAAGCTGCTCCCCTAAAGTCCAAAAATGGAGAAATTATTCAAGACCAGGCAGCACAGCTAAAACGGTGGGTTGAGCATTATCTGGAATTGTATTCAACAGTTACCACAGTCTCCAGCACCGCTCTAGATGACATCCCAGATATGCCACTCATGGAAGAACTTGATGTCGTGCCCACACAGGAAGAGCTGAGCAAAGCAATTGACAGTCTAGCTTGTGGAAAAGCGCCTGGGAATGATGGAATACCACCAGAGGTTCTAAAGAGTGGCAAGACAGCTTTACTCCAACCATTGCACGAGATTCTGTCCCTCTGCTGGGAACAGGGCTACATCCCCCAAGACCTAAAGGATGCAAATATAGTGACACTATATAAAAACAAAGGTGATAGGAGTGATTGCAATAATTATCGCGGCATTTCACTCCTTAGTATTGTAGGAAAGACCTTTGCCCGCGTTATACTAAAACGTTTACAAAGCCTAGCATCCCGCGTCTATCCAGAATCTCAGTGTGGTTTCCGGTCCGGTCGGTCTACCATAGACATGGTGTTCTCCATACGACAGCTCCAGGAAAAATGCAGAGAGCAGCAGATGCCACTATACATTGCATTTGTGGACCTTACAAAAGCCTTCGACTTAGTCAGTCGCAACGGGCTATTCCAAATACTGGCAAAAATTGGATGTCCCCCTCACCTACTTGCCATCATCAGACAGTTCCATGAAAATATGCTTGGCACAGTACAGTTCGATGGAGCTAAGTCAGAGGCCTTCCCTGTCAGCAGCGGAGTTAAACAAGGTTGTGTACTCGCACCAACACTCTTCGCAATATTCTTCTCTGTACTTCTTCGATACGCATTCAAGGATAGCAGTGAGGGAATCTGGTTACATACCAGAGCTGATGGAGGACTTTTCAACACTGCCCGCCTCCGAGCCAAGACCAAAACGACGGATGTCCTAATTCGAGAGCTACTATTTGCGGATGATGCGGCACTAACAGCACATACAGAATCTGGTTTGCAACAACTCGTGTCAAGCTTCTCCAATGCCTGCAAAGAATTTGGTCTGCAAATCAGCTTGAAAAAGACAAACATCATGGCCCAAGACACTCGACCTCCTCCTACCATAAATATCGATAATGAAAACTTGGAGGTTGTGGACAGCTTCACCTACTTGGGATCCAAGGTCTCCAATACACTGTCCATTGAAGAAGAAATAAACAGCAGAATTGGCAAGGCAGCCGCAACAATGGCTAAACTAAATAAGCGGGTCTGGCAAAACACCAAGCTAACGGAGAAAACCAAACTGTGCGTCTATCGAGCCTGTGTCATCAGTACACTACTATATGGGAGCGAGACATGGACCACTTATACATCACAAGAGCGTAAGCTTAACAGCTTCCATTTGAGATGCTTGCGCCGCATCCTTGGTATTAAATGGCAAGAAAAAGTGCCTAATAGTGAGGTACTAACGCGTGCCAATACCCAAAGCATGTTCTCAATTCTTAGTGAAAGACGCCTGAGGTGGCTAGGACATGTCAAAAGAATGAGCCCCGGCCGCATCCCGAAGGACCTCCCATATGGTGAACTTGCTTCAGGAAAGAGGAAAACAGGTCGCCCACGCTTGCGATTTAAAGATGTCTGTCAAAGGGACATGAAAGCAGCCAAAATACATACAAGTGACTGGGAGTGTAAGGCAGAAGACCGATCTACGTGGCGCACAGTTGTCAAAGAGGGCGTCATAGTAGCCGAGGAGCGAAGAATGGAGGAGGCTGCAGACAGAAGAGCTAGGAGAAAGGCCAAAACATTTGGAAGCACAGAACTCGTGTGTAAAAACTGTGGCAAAGACTGTCACTCAAGGATAGGACTGCACAGTCACTCGAGGAAATGCAACCCAACCCAACGGTGATGCACCATCGTCTCGCGAGACGGAAGGATGCCGGATA
>MUZC01000407.1:35088-45655 GCA_002072015.1 Radix auricularia | reverse complement strand
AAAAAAAAAAAAAAGAACTACATTTGGGCCCCCGGCTCCCAGTAAGTGATAATTTAAATATTTTTTCACCTGTTACCACTACGGGGTTTGTACTCAACAATTTCCAAAGAGTACTTGCTTCCACCTAATCAGAATTCTGATCTTTCTTGAGACGTGATTGTATTTCGTTGTCTACATTTTGTTAATATAGCCCACTTAAGAAAAAGTACATTTGGGCCCCCGGCACCACATAAGTGAGAATTTTATTAATTTTTTTTTGGCCATTATTGCCAGGAGAGTAATTTCCAAAAGTTTCATGTTTTTACGACACGGTACATTTGAGAATTAGTGATGAGTTTGTTTCTAATAAAAGGAAAAAAAATTGGGCCCCCGGCCCCCAATGAGTGAGAAGTTTGAAATTCGTTTTCGCAAATTAGCGTTAGGAGAGTGTACTTATCAACTTCCCAAAGTTTCATTCTTCTACCTACACGGGAAATAGTAGAATGTGTGATTTTCAGTATTTATATAGCATATATAAGTAAAACAAAACACTACATTTGGGCCCCCGGCTTCCCATGAGTGGGAAGTTAAAAATTGTTTATCGCAAAATATCGTCGGGGTAGCGTACTTAACAACTTGCCAAAGTTTCATGCTTCTATCTATCCGTAAAATAGGATATTTAGTGATTTTTAGTTTTTATATATAGTTTATATAAGAGAAAAAACTAAATTTGGGCCCCCAGCCCCCAGAAGGAAGTAATTTAAATATATTTTTGCCTGTTACCATTGCAGAAGTATACTCAACTATTTCCTAAAATTTCATGCTTCTGCCTCCTCGAGAAATAGAAAAATTGTTGATTTTCATTTTTTATATAGCCCAAATAAGGAAAAAAAAGTTTTTGGGCCCCCGGCGCCCATGAATGTGAATTTATGGAACGAAACCTATTTAAGAACCTCCCCCATATGATTGTGTGTACGTTTACCAAATATCACTGTAGTGGGTTGTCTGGATCTTGAGTTATTAGGGAACAGACAGACAGACAGACACACGGACAACAAATGCGTCTTATATATATATAGATATATAGATAGATATTGAAACATTGCCATTGTATATAGTGTATATTAAACGTTAATCATTTATATTATACAATGGTTCTTTTGTTTGTCATTTGCAGAGATCACTAATGTATGTCCTTGTGTGTGTAAAAATATAAATACAAATAATACCCTAGACAAAACACATACTACACATCTTTTCACCACAATGAGCCTAACTGCCGTCTGTGTTTTTGTGGGATGTAGATTTTTATATGCAAAAAATTGATATCATGCAAACTGTCATAAGGTTTTTATTTTGCTCAATAATCTAACAAACCTTAGAGAAAACATTGATAGCATTAAATTCATATGGCTTAGAATTTTCCTGGGACCCATAAAGGGATTATATTTATAGGACATGGTAGCTTATGACAGACTTATGGCTACTTAGCATGTAGGAGTTAGGACATGGTAACATATGACAGACTTATGGCTACTAGCATGTAGGACTTAGGACATGGTAGCTTATGACATACTTATTGCTACCTAGCATGTAGGACTTAAAAGGACATGGTAGCATATGACAGACTTATGGCTACTAGCATGTAGGACTTAAAAGGACATGGTAGCATATGACAGACTTATGGCTACTAGCATGTAGGACGCATCACTTAAATAAACTGAGACTTTGTTGTGAGTCTATCTTTAAGGTTTGGTGTGTGCACTGGTGAGGATGAGAAGTAAACACCAGAATTGTCTGATTGTTCCAGGCCTGTACCTGGTCAATTGTCTGATTGTTCCAGGGCCTGTACCTGGTCAATTGTCTGATTGTTCCAGGGCCTGTACCTGGTCAATGGTCTGATTGTTCCAGGGCCTGTACCTGGTCAGTTGTCTGATTGTTCCAGGGCCTGTACCTGGTCAAATCTCACAAAATTATAAAAATCACAGACTTTGAAAGCCCAAGTTTTGCTATTGGCTTAACTCGTGTTTTTTTTTTTTCAAAAAGGTACTCTCTACTTACAAACAAGTATATAGAGCAGTTCATACCATTTTAAGAACTTAATGACATTTTTAATACTGGTTTACATCATGCATGCATCCATTAATTTTTGTGCTTGTTCAGTTTCTTCACAGAGATGAACGAAAGATTGTTTCAGACACTTCTAGACATTTCACAGTCACAAGATCGACAACTGACCTCTGACCACATGAAGAGCATTGGCCTTGACCCCACTGGGGACAGGGCTTTCCTCATGGAGCTGGTTGAGCATTATGGTATAGATGTGGTGCTTATGGTGGATAACCCATGCTGTCCCAAATAAGATAACCCATGCTGTCCCAAGTAAGATAACCCATGCTGACCCAAGTAAGATAACCCATGCTGTCCCAAGTAAGATAACCCATGCTGTCCCAAGTAAGATAACCCGTGCTGTCCCAAGTAAGATAACCCATGCTGTCCCAAGTAAGATAACCCATGCTGTCCCAAGTAAGATAACCCATGCTGTCCCAAATAAGATAACCCATGCTGTCCCAAGTAAGATAACCCGTGCTGTCCCAAGTAAGATAACCCATGCTGTCCCAAGTAAGCAGTTAATGATATGATGAACTTGTGAATGACAAGAAGAAATTTGAAATGTTAGTAGACTTTAATTAAAAGAGTAAATAAATAACTGATATATTACTAAAGCTACACAATAATTTTTTTTTCAATGTTGTGTAACATAACTCAAAATTTTGAATAGAATGCACTGACATTGCTATTGTTTTTTTTTATTGCTGCAGAGTATAGCAGATTTATTTGAACAATATTAAATATATGTGACATTTTTTATTCTCCTGAGGAGGAATGAGGATTGCCAAATAAATAAGATTCTAAAAGTATCTACAATAAATTAAAGACTGACTGGGAGAATATATTAATTTAATTAAAAAGTAGTGTGTTTATGATAGATTTCAGTAGGGATGTACTTATGAACAGGTTGAAAGTGATATTATTCTTAGACCTGGAGCTATTGTCTCTAAATAACTATAAATATATTGCCTCTGGTCCATTCCAATGATTGCTATTTATTTACATTCCATAGTAAAATAGAACATCAAAATTCAGATTTTTGAAATCTGGGAATAATTTGAAACCCAAATTTAATTCCAGTTTATTAAAAACCATGCTGAAAATTTGCTTGAATTATAAGATAAAAAGCTATGAAAGTTCCTAGATATTACTTATAATAAATCCTGAATTGTCCTCCCTTAGTCTTTAAAACTCTAGTCTATTCAAAATTTGAGGCTTTTATTTTTATTAATTTCAATTGGATAAACTCATAATTAATTAGATTTTTGACTGCAGGTGAGTTATTTGGAATTAAAAATGGTGATTCTGCTGTGTAAGATGTAGGAATACAAACCTGATGGATGGGAGTTAGATTTCTGGGAAAGAATTTTTAAAAATTTCGTTTATCCAATACTTCAGCCACAACAGGGGTTGATTCTTTATCATTAGTTCTAGACAGTTGCTGCTTTTCTTAAGCTTTTGTTGGCTTAGTAGTGTACAACATATTTGGATTCTTTCATTTCCCATTCTGATATTGTAACATATGATATTAGAGTTGCATTTGTTTGTTAATTATTTGGTTTTTACTTCATAGAAATTAGGCTGCAAAATGAAATGAAATCATGTGACATTAATATTATGTGCCATATATAAAATAAATAATAGTGATGTTTTATTAATTTGAAATTATTATTATTATTAATCTGAGTTTTTAGATTTCATTGTTGATGTTATCAACATTTAATAAGTTTTTCATTTTTAGATCTCATTGTTATTAAATCCTTGCATTTGTTTGAAACAAAAAATAAGACTGGATCTTATACAAAACTGTGATGACACTTAAGGATCAAACTTTTTACATATTTATTTATGCTTATATTGGTAAAAAATGATTGCCATAATTTGTGTTACTTCCCATTTCTCTTCAGTCGTGTCTGGACTGTTGTGTGTGGGTTGAGATATTGTCAACTTATCCCTTTCCCTGGATCACCCCCTAATTAGGGGCATATACAACTTGGCATTGATGACATTGTTTTGGTCATTGAAAACCTAAAGCATTTAACACATGGTTTTATTTTTGGTTAAGAATTGTCATTTTTAATAAGCAGTGTCTCAAAGACCATGAGTCTCGTCTGTTTTCTTTATGACAGTTGTATTAAATGCAGACAGTTTTACTGTGCACTGTGATGTGGACAACATTGAAAATTAAACTATTTAAGTTTTAATGTTGGTGTCAAATTTGATCTGAAATTGAAATAATTATTCTGGGGTGGAGACTAACTAAAATATTGTCAAAGGTAATCTGGGGTGGAGACTAACTAAAATATTGTCAAAGGTAATCTGGGGTGGAGACTAACTAAAATATTGTCAAAGGTAAAGGTGACACTGAACTTTACAAAATGTGGAAAAAAATATTTTTTTCTCTTTTTCCAACTGGATAACATTTGAAAAAGTTGAGATTTAGTAGAGAAAAAAAAACAACAGATTGCTTTGGTAATGTAATAAATAAAGGTGGGATTAAAGTTGTTTTTTTTAAGAAGAAAAATAAAATTCTGTGACTTAATGTTAAGTATTTTTTTGTTTATAACAAACCTTTTGTTAAAAAAAAGGCTAAAGAGTTCTGCATGTTCTGGCAAGTGTTAATGTTTGATATGCTTCCCTAGAATTGTATGAGTTTTCTTTTAGTAATGTGGTGGGATATGAATAATTCTAATATTGTAAACTGAAGTTTGAATCTGAGGGTACTTGTATTGAAACAAGAATAACATTTGAGACTAAATAATTTGATGAATTTTATTGTTTACAATTTTAAGTTTTAATAATCATTTTATGTCATTTTTTCTTCATTTATTATTATTAGGCTGTGAGCTTAAATTAAATTACATTGTTGTTTAAAATGAACATTATTAGTGCTAAATAACAAGATAAAATTGTATGTATTTGATACAGAATAGGACTGCATAAAGCTTTTTTATTAAAAAAAACAAATTACACAGACTATTTGTGTAAGGAAACAATAAATTAAAGCTTTATTATCAACTAATACAAATAATGGTAGACGTTTCGGCTCATGCCTTCATCAGTACAAAAACAATTACATGTACTTACATATATATTCAAATTAAAACATATTAAATTCTATGTGATAAAATGAAAAGAAATGAAAGACAAAAATAAACACGGACATAGAATATAAGAAAAAGGAGAAAGTTCGAAAAAGTTAGAACTTCCTCCTTTTTCTTATATTCTATGTCCGTGTTTATTTTTGTCTTTCATTTCTTTTCATTTTATCACATAGAATTTAATATGTTTTAATTTGAATATATATGTAAGTACATGTAATTGTTTTTGTACTGATGAAGGCATGAGCCGAAACGTCTACCATTATTTGTATTAGTTGATAATAAAGCTTTAATTTATTGTTTCCTTACACAAATAGTCTGTGTAATTTGTTTTTTTTATGTATTTGATGAATATGATTGTTTTAAGTTAAATTGGATTTTGTTTGTATTAGTGTACAAGCCTGTCTCTGAAATATGATTGCTACTTAAACTTGATTTTGTTAGTATTAGTGTACAAGTCTGTCTCTGAAATATGATTGCTACTTAAACTTGATTTTGTTTCTGCAAGATACTCATCCCCATTTCACTTGAAATAAAATTTTTCTTCTTTAAATAAATATTAATTAAATTAATAAATCTATTAGAAATGAAACATTGTTTCAGTGAAATATTTAGCTTTTCAATTTTTAAAAACTCAATAATACACTTTATAAAAGAAAATGAGATTGCTGAAAAGAAAATATGTAATTAAAGGCCTCTATTTTTGTGCCATGTGCAATTTCTTTTAAATTTTATTTTAAAAGCATTTTTGTTGGCTAATTTGTATTTTTGCCCTGCTATTGGCTTTACTCAACTGGTCCATAAAATATTACCTATTTGGATTCGAACATTTTAAAACAATTTTTGAGAAATAAAAACTGTTTTAATTAAAAGAAAATTTAGACTTCATCCAAAAAATTAGTTATTTTAAATACATACATTTGAAATCTTTAAATAGCTTTCAAAGATGTAGTTTTAATTCACCACTCCAATTATTTTTACTGTATTTTAATTTCTAGTGATTATATTGACTGAAAAAATAATAAATTTTTGAATTACTTGAGATAGGAAAAGCTCACATTTGTTTTGTATTTTTATGTTTTAAAATTATGAAATATTTGTAGTACAGAATGTAGTAAAACCATCTGTGGCCCAATAAAATGGAATTATTTTAGCGAAGACTTTCTTTTCTATGTTCAAAAGCTGCTTTAAGGAGTGAGTGCTCACTTGTGTGATCCCCATTCACTTGCCAGAGTTTCTCTCAAAACAGGCTTAAAATTCTGTAGTTACATCAAAGAGGGAAATATATTTATTAAGGCTTGTACTGATTAAAATTTTTGGCTCTATTAATTGTTAAAAAATTTAATTTAATTGCGATTAATTATATTTTAACTTTTATAATGCACATATAGATCCTGTTAAATGCGATTCATTATTTTGTAAAATCTGTTAGTTGCGGTACTTCATTGGCATCCAAATTGTGTGACATAACACAGTAAATTTGTTCTGCTATGCAAGAAACAAAAAAGAAAACCCTTTTTCTTTACATATGCATGTCTAAATAAATAATAATATGAGGGGAAAGTATTTAAGTAACAAAAATATAATTTATTAGTAAATTGTAAAAATAAAAAAAATTAATATTTTCTTAAATTTTAATAGAATTTTATTCGATTACAATTTTTAACAATTAATTAGTAATTGTTAATTTTCGCAGCCTTAAAATTTATTGGTCAAAAAGGAAAAGTGAAGGAGTGTATAGAGTATAGAGAAATAAAATATAAAACACAGTTTGCCAATTGCCTCCTCTTGACAAGGCTAAATAAGGAAAATTTATAGGTCGCAGAAAAAAACAACTTCTTAATGTCCTAATTAAATTATCATGTATATTTCATTCCAAGCAAAAAAAAAAGAATCCCCATTCTAGCTATTTCCCTATGTTTAGAATTGAACATTGAATTTTAATCGGCAATTTTTTCTCCCCAAACTTGGACTTTTTTTCTTATTTCATAAATCTGTTAGTTTCATTAAAAAAAATCTTTATGTTACAGTCAAATTGTGTACAGATTATATGTGACCTGTACATCAGATGTAGAAGATATTACTGGGTCCAAACATAAGTAGAAACTGGTCACTCCAAAAACGTTGTGACAGTTGAAAAAAAAAAAGTTTGGAAAACACTACTTTGCCCGTAAACATTAAGTATTTTGGTTTCATTATTTATAATGAAATTATGATTTTGTGTTGAGAGATTATGTTTCCTAAATTCATCTTAAGTTTTTATAAAGTTATTATTGTATTTGAAATGCTTATTTTAGCCTCAAAATTTTGTGACAGGTATTATGTTGAGGAAAATAAAAACAAAATTATTGGGAATATATTATAAAAAAGCAATAAATGATGTTGGCTTCTCAGCAGCTTTACCAACTAAATGGTGGTCTGCGGCTATACAACTGAGAGTAAGATGATTGCTACTTTATGTTGGCTTCTCACCAGCTTTACCAACTAAATGGTGGTCTGTGGCTATACAACTGAGAGTTAGATGATTGCTACTTTATGTTGGCTTCTCACCAGCTTTACCAACTAAATGGTGGTCTGTGGCTATACAACTGAGAGTAAGATGATTGCTACTTTATGGAACAAGAAAGTCATAAGGTCACTTCAGCTTTCACAGTTAAATAAATACGACCTTTGATGAAAGTTGAGATTTGGAAATTTTAGTGTTTTAAAATTTTTTAAAAATCTGTTACAGACGTGCCTGCCATACAGAAGATTATTGCATCCTACACTTGTCGATGGTTTGTCTAGTCCTGCATTCTTAATAGTTTTAAATGTTGATTAAGTGTTGGTTTTCCTGGTTTCTTCAGGCAACCCATGCCACGACCTAATCCCATACGGGGAAAAACGAGAATTTGTGTGTTTGTTCCTGCACACTAAACAAGAAGGGTGTTTTATCTTTATGTCTATCTGTTTATTAAGTTATCTTTGTGTTGTATTTCTAAATTAGAAATAATTTCTTTATGTATAATTACTACTTTACTCACTCTTGGTTCTTCTATCCTCTAGTGTTTCAAGGTTTAATGATTTAAAATGATTTTTGAGGTTAGGTTGCCCCCTGGGCGTCGATAGGAATCTTTTCAGGGGGGTGGGGGGAAAAAAAAATCAAGTTTTTTAATGTAAGGGACCGTCCAAAAATGACGTCACACAGCTATGGGGAGGGTGTCCCCATTTTTGTGATGAGATGGAGAGGGGAGTTTAAGATTGTAACGTCACACAAAACACGCTACTCTAAGCCTAAATTCCACTTAAATAATCGATTTCATACTATCTATCTTATTACGTTTTGAATGGATTACCGCGTGTTACCATATTAGAGTGTATGTAGCCTTACACTAAAAACACATAAAATAACAATAAAGTGTTTTGAAACATACTCATTTTTAAATAGACAATACCACCTTCAGGTGGGGTGTAACAGCTTTTTGACCTCTTATTGTAATGGGGGGGGGGATGGTCTAAGTTTTTGTAACAAAGTGTGACAAGGGGAGGGGATGGGTTAAAAATTGGCAAAAATCATATGACGTCAATTATGGACAGCCCCTAAATGACAACCTTACAAGTATAATTTTCAATTAGATTTGAGTTAAGTATAACATAAGTGCCTCAAAAAGTCATAGAAATTAATAAGACTCACAAAATAGTGTTGTAATAGCTAAAATATAACACATATTATAATATCATATATTAATGCATTTAATAAATCAAAAACGTAAGTTCTCACGAGAAAATTAAATTTTGCTGTGCAAATAATATACGTGTAGAAACTGCAGGATTGCCAGAGATGGATAGAAAATTATTTACAGGCTTTTAAAAAAAAGACCAAAAAAAAAAAAAAAGTAGTGCAATTGTGCGATTCCAAAATGCCGCTATTAGAAGAATTTGGGGCGTCTGCAGCATCTGACTTATCATTGGCATTGAGGACATCAGTACAAGTCAACAGCCAGACACAGCTGAGGCTACTGTTTCTAATTTAATCGTCGCTGACACTAAATTGGGTATTGGAAAGTATGACTAGGCACACGACCTTTCAAATGAGTTGATGTGTGATTGTTGAACCCCTGAAAAAATGTATGAGTTAAGAGCTGACAGCGTTGTTAGATATGCATGGTTGGTTAATAAACTATTCACCGTGGCTTTTATACTCGCAAATGTTAAAAGGTGTCTTTTGTAATTATTTTTTGTTGTTTCAGCAAAAAGTAAACCGAGGAATTGAGTTGGCATTTGTCATCAAACTAAAAAATATAAAGATTTTAACGAAGATCCATGTAGCTGCATGCAAAGCACATGACACAAATGCATGCATGAAGATGCAAGCGATTTTGTTGCATCATTGAAAGCCAAAGCAGTTTCTATAATTGAGCAAGAAACTGGGTCCCATCATTTCTACAAGCCTATTTTGCATGATTTAGCTCTTTGTGGAAAAGAATTAAATTCTGGTAATTTTTATGACCTGTTAAGAGTTTCGTGCAATCTGGAGATGAAGTTCTTGGCAATCTTTTGTTTCTTGTGGTGCAAATTATATCACGGTAACCATGCAAATCACTTTAATCGAAATTTGTGGGTCTCTCTTGTGTGAAGACATTGTTCATGAAGGAAATAATTCAGTTGCATTTTCTATACTTGCCGACGAGACAAATGACATTTCAGGCATTGAGTTGATGTAACTTGGCGTTAGATTTGTCGAAGAACAAAATGGGAAAATGATGGGGATAGAAGAACTCCTGGGGTACATTTCAATTGCCAATAGAACAGCTAAAGGTTTAGCCAACACCATCATTAAAATTCATTAGAATTTGGATTTGATATGACAAAGCTTGTTGTTTAAGGATACTGCGATTGTTCTAAAATGGCAGGTAAAGAAGGAGGAATCTAAGCAATAATTAGACAAAAGGCAGCATTTATACATTGCAGTTCACATAAACTTAATCTTGTTGTGAACGATTAAAATAATGTGAATGCTATACAAAACACAATAGGAACAATTAAATCAATTAAAGCGTTTTCAGAGAAAGTAATCAGTGAAAAAAACTAAATCAAAATGTTCGTTTGCTTTGTGGAACTACATGGAAACATAAATATAAATGCTGGCGCATTTTTGCTAAAACTGTGACAGAAATTTTATTTACAATAATCAGTAATGTAATCAGTTATACTTGCAGATATAATTCTTTTTTATGTTTGATATCTGTACACTGTCTTCAATGTAATAAATTGCAGGGAATTTATTTCAGTTTTATTGTAAAAAATGTATGACATTTTCTCAAATGTAGGGAGGGGGGGTGGGAAAGAGGGGCAAATCCCCCCCCCCCCCCCCCCCCCCACCCACCCCGCCGTCC
>MUZC01000407.1:12764-28503 GCA_002072015.1 Radix auricularia | reverse complement strand
GTTACCTGCCTAGAAAAAAAAAAGCCAGTCACAACATTACCTGCCTAGAAAAAAAACAGCCAGTCACAATGTTACCTGCCTAGAAAAAAAAAGCCAGTCACAATGTTACCTGCCTAGAAAAAAACAGCCAGTCACATTACCTGCCTAGAAAAAAACAGCCAATCACAACATTACCTGCCTAGATAAAAACAGCCAGTCACAACATTACATGCCTAGAAAAAAACAGCCAGTCCCAATGTTACCTGCCTAGAAAAAAAACAGCCAGTCACAATGTTACCTGCCTAGAAAAAAAACAGCCAGTCACAACGTTACCTGCCTAGAAAAAACAAACATAATTGAAAGACTTGTCATCTGATGTCTTTTATTGCCAAGTTGGCTCCTGTCTTCCAAATTTTGTATTGGGTTTTTAAAAAAAAGATTTTGCCCCTTCCCTAAGGATATCTATTTTACTTAGCCAAGTCTTTTCTTAATATCATTAAATTGACTTATTCTTGGGAAATGTCCATGACACGAGTGAGTCCACAAAATCTGTGCTGAGATACACACAGAATATCAAGTGTGCAGAATTAATTTATTTTAAAGAACTGTTTTTGAAAGAAATCCTACAAAAGTCACTCACAATTATGGTGTGCTCTGGATATTTTTTCCTGACATCCCGAACAAATTGAACAAAATGCTCCGAGTATCCATTGGCAACGTCTATGCAAATGTAGGTTATCTCCGGCACAGCCTCTAATATGGCACTCAACCTCTCCAGGTCTCCGTCTCCAATACCAGAACTGGCAGCAACAAACTAGAAGTTTCGAACATTTTGAAAATTAACAAGTGTATGGTTGAAGCTTGCCCTTCAATTATAGAAATATTATATTTCTAAAACATGAAACAAAACAAACAAAATCCATTATGATATAATTTTAGAAAATAATTTATAGCTAAAAATTTTTTTGTTTAACATGTAGTTAAAAGTCGTGAATTTTTTGTGGTACCTCAAGAGTGCTTTTGTTGTTGGCAGCAAACTGTTTCCATTCATCAACAGAATAATGTTTATGTATGGTGGTAAACATTAAGTGCTGAAAATATATACATAAACAAAAATGATTTACCTTATCATAAACAGTTACAGCACAAGAAAATTTAATTGTATCTACTACTCGCTACCGTATATACCGTATATACTCATTCTAAAGCCTTTTCATTCATAAGCTGACCCCCCCCCCCCCTTTTTTTTTTTGGAAGAGAATAGTATGAAAATTGTTTAACCAGCTCATATGCTTGTTTCTTTGGTATTCAGTGGCAAAAGCGCATACATTTAAATTCATAGGTGAAAACAACATTTTTAAACAACTTATGTATGAATAATTAAGGTAAGTACAGAGGTTTTAATAATATTATACAGGTTCTGGTAGAGCAGTCAAATCTTGTAGAATGTAGACAAGGAGATTGATGATCTACAATAATAACAGCAATATTCAATGTACATGCAGAGATCATCTATGAGCGGCTCGTAAGCCAACCTCCAACATTTTCCCCTAGATTTTGTCCGCAAAAAAGTCGGGTTTAGAACAAGTATATACGGTAATAAAACATTAAGTAGAAGCATATGGAACAATCATAGAAAAATGTTTAACTTGATAGCAGTGTACTTATGAGGATTTGGTAACCCCAATAATTCTTGAAATTTAGACTTCCAATATGCCATAAAATTTAAATATGTGGATTTTTTTCAATGATTTTTCTCACAATTTAGCATGAAATAATCCTACATAAATCAAACTAATGGTTTAAATCTTTAAAAGAACTCATTGTTCCATTTTTTTGTATACCTTTGCCATTTGCTTTGCCATTTCAAATGTACCAACTGTGTCCATGTTAGCAGCAACAACTGGAATTCCTTTGTAAACCTTTTTAGAGTTCCTAAATATGAAAGATCGGGTTAAGTCCACCTGAGAAATAAAAGATTTGTTTAGTAAATCTAAATGTTAGAAAATACACTTTTACTTGATGTTTTAGACATACACATTGATATAAAGGTTATGTTGAGTATTATTAAATACCAGGGCTGTTACCAATTAATTTATATTTAATAGTTAACTTTTGAAAAATTACCGAATAATTAATTGATAATTTTGATTAAAGCTAAAAAATAAGATGTATGATGTCATTTAACTGAAAATTTTGAACATTCAAGGGAAGTAACAAAAACAGGCAATATAATAGTTTTAGGAGATATATTTTAATATAAGTAGTTCAAAATAATGTCAATGAATTTTAATTTTGTTATTGTTAATTAAGTAAAAACAATGTTTAATTTTTTAATATAATATTCCTTATAAAAACAGCTTATTTTAAAGATTACACTTTAAAAATCTTTCTTTTTTAATGGAGAAGTTTTTACGTAAAAAACCTATTAGATATTAATAACTAATTATTATCTAACAAATTTAAATCGCTATTTTATCGATTAAAAATAAAAACTTTTACCGATTAATTGAGAAATTAATAAATAATTTCCACAGCCCTATTAAATACACTTTTACTTGATGTTTTAGAATTACACATTGACATAAAGGTTATTTTTAGTATTATTAAATACACTTTTACTTGACATTTTGGTCTATTACATTGATATAAAAGATATGTAAAATAATATGTTAAGTCAGAAGTAAATACAATCTCACTTGACATTTTGGAATTTACACATTGATCAAGACAACAAATAAAAGGCACCTCAGCAATGAATTAATTGGTCAAATAGGTAACTTATTAAAAGGCTGCCATAATAATCTAATACATACAATATTGATAGACTTCTCAGAGCTGCCATAATAATCAAATATAGACAATATTGATGGACTTATTAAAGGAATACATGTGATAACAAACTCAAAGTTAGTATAGTAAGAGATCGTTTAGGGTTTAAATTTTACATATTAAAACTTAGATTTAAAAGAACATTATAAATCATTATTAAATGATAGCCTGATAGCCGAAAAAATGCCTTGCCTTAGAAATCAATAAGACTCTACGGCTTACCAGACAACAAATTAGCTAATTAGCACTATAGACTATAATACCTAAAATATAACACAGAACTAACAGAATAACACATTTAAATTTAATAAATTAAAAAAACGCAGGTTCTGATTCTAATGAGTTAATGAGAAAAATAAAATTAATATAAATTAAATTTATTTTTAATTATACGTGGAGAAACTGCAGGATTACCCATAACATTCATAGATATAATTATAATATAAATATTCATACATTTAATTCATTTAATAATAAAAAAGTAAGTTCTCACACTAAAATTAAAATTGTTGGCTAAATACTAAATAAGATTGAATATAAATATATTAGGCTAAAACCTATATCTCCGACCGCAGCATCGCGTCTCTTCCGGTTGCTATGAAAGGATAGTTGCTTCCCTTGAATCTTACCTCCCCTTGCGGTAAAACGTAAATAATAAGTCTATTTTCATAATTGCATTTGAATTATTGCGCGCAGCGCGCTTTCGGTAAATAAATTAAAACAAAAAGAGGAGGGGCATGAGGGGAGAGATTTTAATTTAATATTTATGGCGTAATTTAATATTTAATTAGAATTTATATGTACATTAATAACGATGGGATGAAGGAGAGGGGGGGGGGCTCTCCTGTTCATTTTTTTCCCAAGTGTAAATGAGTATAATCTAAGAACTATTTCCTGTGCTCATTTAGAAGTGACGTGAGTGCTGCTAATTACCCTGCCACGCCGTCTGGGTGAGCTTCAATCAGTAGGTAGACATATTTTTTTTCCAGCGGAAAATTGAAGATTTTAGGATTTGGTTAGGTATAGCTTTAGAATTTCGGAAGATTTTAGGGTTTGGGTTAGGTATAGCTTTAGACTTTAGAATTTCGGAAGATTTTAGGGTTTGGGTTAGGTACGGTATAGCCATGGCCATAGCTTTAGAATTTCGGAAAATTTAAGATTTTAGCGTTTGGGTTAGGTTTAGCTTTAGAATTTTGGAAAATTGAAGATTTTTAGGGTTTGAGTTAGGTTTAGCTTTAGAATTTCGGAAAATTGAAGATTTTAGGGTTTGGGTTATATATAGCGATAGAATTTTATTGTGGCAGTAGTCATCTAATTTGTTGTGATTCCGATGCCTGATCGGTGAGTACCCATTGTTTTCTTCATTTTTACAACTATTTTGCTTTTATGAAAAACGCTAAAAAATACCCCTTAAAATATTAGAATGTCCCCCAATCCTTCGGCCATCTTGTTGCTATGGCACGTCACCGCAGAAAAAGTAGTACGATAGCAACAAGATGGCCACTGATAAGGTCGGCCCGGTCGGAGATATAGGTTTTTACCATATATTATAATCGAAGTGACTATTCGCAATCGATTGCGAATAGGTTTCAAACCCTATTCGCAATCGGCGCGTGCTATAAATAGCCTAGGCAATCGTTCACTTCCGGTTATTGCTATTCTTGGTAACATTTTTTTTATAAGGTTAAAAATTTCATCGGTGAATGTGTGGCTGTGTGGTCATATTGATTGTAAGATAGTACGCTACAACGCAGGTCCGGGGTTCGATTTCATATTGATGCCAATTTTTTTTTTTTTCAAACAATACTACATGAATTGATAATGAATAAGATTTTTTTTTATTTTAAAAGGTTTAGGTTTAGGGATAGACTTTAGGGTTACGTTAAGTGATAGTTATTAGGCTTATTAGGGTTTGGGTTAGGTTTAAGTTTAGTGATAGTTTTTAGGGTTTGGGTTAGGTTTAGTGATAGCTTTTAGGGTTTGGGTTAGGTTTAGTGATAGTTTTGAGGGTTGGGTTAGGTTTAGTGATAGTATTTAGGGTTTTGGGTTAGGTTTAGTGATAGATTTTAGAATTTTAGCTCAATGAAAGGCGCAGTGAATACTTGTAACTCCGCGAGATTCTCGATTGCCTAGGCTATTTATAGCACGCGCCGATTGCGCACGCGCCGATTGCGAATAGGGTTTGAAATCTATTCGCAATCGATTGCGAATAGACGCTCCCTATTATAATATAATGTATGGTAGGGATGTAGACAGACCCCCGGAGGCATCTAGGTTGTAATCTGAAGTTTATTTATTATTTTTTTAGTCTACTTCTGGTTTCAAAGTTGTAGTTCTAATTATTTTGAAAATGTACCCCACTAAAGCCACTATTATTAAATAAACTATATGAACTGTTTTAACTGATTATAATGACTGGGAGGGCACGAGCAGCCAAAGAAATTGTCCCAACTGTACACCTGATGACACCCCGTGAGGTAGCCTCCGAAGTTTGGAGTTTGTTAATTCCAAATATACACTTAAATATTTATAAAACACAATAAACAAACATAATCGAGGTTAGAGGTCACACACAATTTTTTTTTGTCGGAGATTTCAATTTTAGAGTCACTGTAAAGTGTTATAGTTATATCTTAAATATTTATATAGTGTTAAGGCACAATAAGAACAACTACAGAAATATTTAAGTAAAAATGTAGCCTAGGGCCTAGGGGTACATTCTAAGAAAAATTGAGAACTGCAACATTGAAACAGGAATTAGTACATACCAAACTTCAGATTACAACCGAGATACCTCCGGACGTCTGTCTACATCCCTACCTAATATATTAATATATAAATATATATGTGCCGCTAATGAGCGGCTAGTGTCTACTAATGACTAGACTAATGTGTCAAAACTGCACTTTTACCGGGACTTGACTTGTACTTTTGTGTATAGTATTATGCATATTTTTTAATTCTTAATAAATACCTAACCATTGTTTTACTTACGTCAGCTCGACTCTTTAATGTGCTTCTTTTAGGTCGTACTAATACATCCTTAAAATCAAGTTTAACATCGTTATCAATGTGTGGCATGATCGCGAGGTTATTTTGTCACCGAAGTGGTTATCCGCAGAATTCTGGGGATAACACTATAGGGATAGCGTATGATTGATATACGGACCCGGGCGGGTTCTGTTATATAAAAGTGTATTCGGAGCCAGCGCTGGTGACAGTGTAGTACATTGTACTAGTATTAGTATGGCTAGTAATTAAAATTATGTTGTTAATTTCATCGCTAAAACTAACCCACACCCTAAAACCTATCACTAAACCTAACCCACACCCTAAAACTTATCACTAAACCTAATCTACATCCGCTAAAACCTATCAGCTATGACTAAACCTAACCCACACCATAAGCCTAAAAACTATCACTAAACCTAACCCACACCCTAAAACCTATCCCTAAACCTAAATCATGAACAAAATATTAAAGATTAATTCATTTAACAAACAAAAAAAAAACAAACAAACAAAAAGGTTCCTCAACCGAAAACCGAACCTCAGACATAAGTACCAGCTTTTTTTTATTTTAAAGAACTAGCAATTCTAAGACTGGGGACACCAAATTTGTTCATATATCTTCATAAATGATAAAGTTATGAACATTTGAATTTCAGTTTTTTTCATCTTTTTCGCAACCCTAAAAAGTGCCATTTTTGAAAAGCTATAACTGAAAATATATATTACTTAAACCCACTTAGTCACTTTCATTTCAACCATATGTACATAGAGAATAAACTCAATTTTTTCATGGATATAAAATACATCGATCATCAAAATTTACTAACACGAAAATGGCTTTGCATCATTTTTTGAAAAAATCAAAAAGTGAGGAAAAATTCATGAATTTTGTAACTTTAAAAATATATGCAAAAAATCCAGAAGACATGTATTGATATCAAAATTTAGGTTAGCTAAAGCTCTATTAAATGAAAAAGCATGTGCACTTATAAACTAAATATCAACAATATGTGTCAGGTTTAAGATGTGCAAGGGTTCTCAAAAAGTGAAAATTTTGTCATTTTCAAAAATTTGTTAAAAAAACATTTGTTCTACAGTTGAAATATTTACATTAAAATAAAGAAAAAAACATGGCTTTCAACTATGCACAGAGTTAATTAGGCCATTCCATTTATATGTAAGATATAATCATGTGGGAAAAGTGCAATGGTTCATATGGACTTAACATAGCAAAAAAACTTGTACTATAAGACTATGACAAATAAAGGTAGTTAACACATGTTATTGCAACCACAATAATAAGAAAATGTTATTAATATACATAATATATGAGCTGAACATACATCTCACAACAAGTTAATATAAAATACCTTTAAATTTCACAAAGCACATTATATATGTTAAAAATGCATTAATTTCCAAACATTTAAAAGTTTTGTTAATGAAACTAAAATATCTACACACTATTGGCTTGTAGATGAGTAGTCAACAAAAACCTCAGACTGTATACATCAAATTTCAAATTCAAATGTGAAGACTTTGAAACTAACTGGTTGAATGTAAATGTTTTCTCTATTTATTCCAAAGGATGTTAGGGTAGGACTAATTGAATCAAAACCCAAAATTTTATCCAATTCATGTGCAAAGTCCACTGATGAAATTGAATTCAAACTGTCCATAACTTTTTCCACTTGATTCCTTGATTCAAAATTGAAAAGTTGCCACTTGGTTTCATCAGTGAGAACCAGGCTTCAAGCTGAAAATGACAATTTATTAGAGTTTAATTTTAAAATTTAAATTTACTAGGAGTAGAGAGCAAAATAATTTGTAATTTTTAAAATAAACATATTAATTATAATAAAGTCATTAAAATAATTAATATAATTAGTATTAGTTTTAAATTTACCTCATCCCATGACTTAATATGTTCCTCTTTTTAAACATAAAGTTGTAGGAGTAGTTTGTTTTTCATAACAAGATTTGGCAGTGATGGTCTACTTCTACCATTTTCTCTACCCAGAAAAGTCCTCTTTAGAGCACCATTATCTAACAAAATTGAACAATATTAATATTTCACAGTACATAAATCATATATTATAGAAATTATCCTAACTTAATGTTAAAATTCTTATATCTCTTCATAAGTGATTTATATCCGAAATAACAACGTCCCTAACATTTTGACTTTTCTTTAATAATTTTTTACATTGTCATTGGCAACCAAATTCAAGGGAAGCAACTCTTCTGCATAGCAACCGGAAGAGACGCGACGCTGCGGTCAGAGTAATAAACATTAGCCAAGTATTCTATTTCAGGGGAAATACATCAGTTTTATATCAACAGTCAGAAAAAAAAACAGATTTCACTTCAAAGTAGGAGTGGTGGTTTACGTTAGTAACGAACATTCAAAGTGAATGTTACAGTAGGCCTACAATGAATCGTAAAACTAACTAGTGAAAACTACTAATTTGCCATTAAATAAATACTTAATATCAGTTTATCTGTTCCAACGCCCTCTTACGCTTTTCTTATGCTATGCAAGAATTTTCTACTGTACATTCGTGTGCTAAAGGAAATTTACTGACTGAAGAATTTTGTTAAAAATAATCCAAGGAATTAAAAAAAAAAATCAAGTTTATATTTATAATATTTCAGGAGTAATTAAAAATTAATACCGATGAAAATGTTTTGTGTCATAAGGGTTTCTGGTGCTGCAAAAATTGACGAACGCCGAACGCCTCTAATTTATTAGACACGAACACACACGGCAGTGTCAGTCTGGAGAATAGACTAAATCCAAGTATATTGGACCCTTGCGCCTCATGGGATGAATGTTTTAATTACGCTGACAACCTCAATGATTCGCCACGCCAACTCTCTCAGCTCCTTTCCTATATACTACTCTGTTACTACTTCATATATCACTATAGACTATAGACTATTGCTGCTCAGCACCTATTCAATAGGTTATTGGGATGTATCTTCTGATTTATGGCTCTTCATTAATTTTATGTAGCAAGGCAACAATGTTTTTGCGCAACCCTTGAATTTTTAAATATCATTATATTTATATTTTGGGTGGGGGTGTTTCACTTTCACTCATAATTTAACACTCCAAGGCTTCTAATAAATTATTTAATTTATTTCCTTGTTCAACTTGGTATGATCAACAATTTTGTGCAGAACCAAACTGAATCAATGTCATTATTCATTTGAATTTTTTTAAAATTTCATTTACTATTTACTTAATAACATAGTCATTGTGGTCCCATTCGATGTGTTTTTTTCCTTCTAATTTTATATTTATATGCCTAATTAATATTATGATAAAATAACTGAACTTCTGTTATTTATAGTTTATAGAGTAAAACTAAGAAGAGGTTACACTATTACTATTACTCGTAAATAAAAACAAGGAAAGTACACGATAACCCGATTTCTATTTCTGTTAGTCAAATTTGGTGAGCTTACCTTTCTTGTCGGCTTAAGTTAAAGAAATATTTAATAAATTAAAAGCAATGGAGTTGATCAATAAAATAAAATAATCTTGCTTAAAATTTTATTGTATTAAATAAAATAGAAATTAATAATTAAAGAAATTGCGTACATAGTAATCGATTCTTTCGTAGTGGTTCGATTCTAAAAAAAATTCCAAGAAAATTAGTGTTGTGATGGTTTCGCAATTAATTTACATGATGTAAATGTGTTATCAAAAAACAAATTAGTCCTGTCAAGTAAATTGATTTTAATATAAGCTTTTTTTTTTTTATTAAAAGGTTGATTGTTAATGGTTATCATGATTAAAAATAAGTTGTTTTTTGTGTGGAGATTTTATGACAATAGTACACGAAATTGGAATTTCGCAATAAGAACGCGGATGTGGTACATTACTTTTACCTGTATTTGCATTGAAAGTCTAACGAAAAATTTTATAATATTTTAGTAGAAATATTGCGTATTGTTTTTAATTTCCAGTCTGTGCCGTGTTTCAGTTTCCTTACGCTTAACTTAGCCTTATTTGGGGATTAGTGCCTACTAAGACTAAGGCAAGGGCAAATTATTTCAATTAATAAATTATTTTAATGTAAATATTAAAATTTAATAATTTAATCGTTTTTCCGAGGGTTACTTTTACAAAACTATAAGATCTACTACTTAAATACTACACTAATACTAATAGCACTAATTAGTCGAATTTGATGGATATTTAAAGTTTAAAGCAAGCCTTTCCAGCCTAGTCTGGTCAAGTACAGTTACATTGGTATAGCCTACTATAAGTGTAAGCCTATAAAATACTATTTACTATTATTATACTATTCTATATGTCTATATACAATAGTAAATTAGTAAATTACATTTGAATAATATGCCATTAAATAATTGAATCATTGGTTATCAAAAGGACTGCTCGGATATACCAGACTTCAAATAACCGCTCTTATTGGTGTAGTATAAGTAAGTTTCCTAGTATCACGTATTAATAGCACTTATAGTGGTCTATAGACTATAGAAACAAAATTAAAATTGTGAGTCATTCTCTCGTAGATCTATTACTAGTTACTAGTATCGTTAGTCATCGTATTAAGTTTTAGACCAGATTCGTAAACCTTGGTAGATTGAGATTAAGAAGAATAATCAACGCCAAATTAAATGTGTTAAAAATAGATTTCATGTTCCATTATTATATTAGACAAATACAGGATTTACGCCATGGTACGACTACGACATAGACCTAGATCTATAGCCTATAGACTCTGACTATAAACTATTATAGACAATACACCATTAAAAAAATTGATTAAAATCTGACATCGATTTTTCCCGACTAAATGTTGAGTAATTGTAGACTAATTGGTGGAAATAAAACATTGAGGTATTTGTATCATGTGCATTTGTAATTTGTTTAGCAATATATATATATAATGATAATATGACGATAACTAAATCAGTAATTAAGTAATAATGAATGAAAATTAATTTTAACAATCACCCATCACCTGCAACTCCCAACCCGTGAGCTGAAGGTCAAAGAGGCTACCATAAATGACGTCACGCAACTAGAAAAGAAATTTGGGAGGGGGGATTGACCATTTGTAACGCTGTGTGACAAGGGGGGTGTTTAAGTGTTGTGACGTCACATAAAAAAAGCGAAACTTAAATAAAAGTTATTTTTTTATAGTTAACATTTATATAATGACGGTTTACATGGCATCACGCGTGTTACGATATTTAGAGTGCAGCCTTACACTTACTACATAATGACACAAAAAATGATTGGAAACATGCAAATTTTTAAATAGAATATACGGCAGTAATGGGGGTGGGTGAGTGAGCAAAGCTTTGAGACGCCATATTGGAGGTGAGGGGGGCGTCTAACCAGTGGCGGATTTAGCTTTGTCTGCGTGGGAGGCAGGAGAATTTTAGGGGGCGCCGCCAAATTTTACTAATTATCTATCATCCCGCAAACACTAGTTCATTTTCCAAATCATCAAACAAGTCAAGCAGAATCAATAATATAAAAAGTTGTTTTCAAAATGGTAACGTAAATTTATTTCAATCGTATATTTTTAAAAATCTAAGACAGAAACTTAGTTTATACGAATTTATAGAGAGCCCAGGGCTCTAATTAAATTCCTATCAGGCCTATCAACGTGATTTCATTGAAGCAAAATGATTTATCGTTGATTCAAAGTCAACTTTCTCATCTAGATCACGTTCATTTGAAATAAATAACAATCAAGATTTCTTCCAACATCGAACGATTGTTTTACAAATGCAATGTCAATACTCTTGCACTGCGAGATAGTTTTATAACACGAAGATATTATCCAACAACTTTTGTACAAATTGCATCAGAAAAAAACGAAATAATTTTTGTGTGCGTTAAAACAGATAGTCCTATAGCCTCTGCTCTTCAAATTCCTTTATATTGTGTTGATTGCATTGAATTTATATCTTCTAGGGTGGCTAGAACAGAAGAAAATGACCAATCAACTGACCATCTTGTATCAGAAAGTCATTTCAGAGGATCTACTGTTGATTAATATTGAGATTTATGGTGATCTTTTGAAGTATGTAGACGTTGTAAGCTAGATGTAAAGAATGCATACAACCTTTCAGCTGTGCCGAAAAACAACTGCATTTTACTGTTTACAGACATTGCTTCGTTAGAGACCAAATTCAAAATATGGGCACGACAATCAACATAGATGGCATTTGGTGAAAGTTTCTTTATTTGAGTTTGAAGGTCACTCTTAAATCCAGACATCACAGGTGTTTAATTGTATGCCTGTCCTCGACAGAGTGTGATATAAATGTTTCCTTTTTGTGATTTTGAGTTCCTTTAAAAAATTCGCAGCAAATGCGGCTACATTGCTGTTTTCCAAAGTATAAAAGCATGGCGGATAAAGCCATCTTGCTGCCTTGGGACAAATCCACATGGTTTGCCACTTCTGCTTCAGGCCCTGATTCTCCAATGACCGCTTGTATATTCAATATTATGCACACACAGATTTACATCTGGCAATATTTTTGAGTACATCATAAGCGTTAATTGTACACAAGTCTGCCTCATTCATCAGCAGACACAAGAAACCATTTATCGTTTCATACACTTCGATTTTTTTACAAGGCGATATTTACATTAGGAAAATCACACTTGATGTTATCTCTACCACTTTGTACACTTGATGTTGTCTCTATCACTTTGTATAATTCAGCATAACTGGACGCGTTGCATTAAAATTTTGATGCAGGAAACTTGTTACGAATATATGAGTGGAACTTTCGTAGTTCAGTATGTAAATTATTATACATATCTTCAGGATAAGCGTTTATTAGTCCTTGAAAACACTGAGATGTTTATGGTACATCGACCAAACAAGAAAATGGAACTGCTATATCATTATGTACCCGTCCTTGTCTACTCATCTCTGCCTCAAGTTTGTCAACAAAGGCATAGAAAGTAGATTTATGAAATTTGTCTTTGACATTCAGAGATACCTCAGAGGCATCACCATCAATCAACACTTTCTTTTACGATTACGGGTCAAAGGTCAAAGGTGACCTGGTGTTATTTCTTTTGCAGCTTCTTCAAAACTTTCGAATTCATTCCTAGATTCAGGCAAGTCATCTGCTAGTGAAGAGTACACATCAGCACACTTATTCAAGTTCACGTACTCATTTTGTAGAGCTTGACTGACCCTGTGAAAATGTTGCTACGCTTCTTCCCAAAAGACAAGCATGAGAGAAAATTTTAATTCTTGTATCTTCTTTGCTATGTTTTCTGCGTCTCTTCTGGTGTCGCCCTTCTGTGACTGGTCTTCTTTTAAACTTGTAAAAATTATGACGCTTTTATGATCTGAGGTTGAGACTTAAGAATAATTTGCAATTGGCTAATGTCATGTCGACTACGTATGGCTACTGAGACAATATACACATTTTTCTTGAGTACTTGTGGTGCCCCCAAACGCTTGGTGCCCTGGGCACGTGCCTTGTTTGCCTAAAGGTTAATCCAGGCCTGTATAAAATCCTATAAATCTTTCCACAACATGTCCTGATATTAAAACTGAACGTAAAGAAACTGACATCTGATAAATTGTAGATATATCAACGGTTTAATCAATAACAAAAGAAAAGAATTGTGCAGAATTAATTTTTTAAAATCAATTATTGCCGATAATTCAAATGCAAGTGATTGCATTAAATCAATTTGAACATCATATCTTAAATAAAGTTCATTTTTCTTTTCAAACTTTAGATGACTGTCTAAAGTGGAATCATATTAATTTAGCTACTAATAAAGATAACAATTCACGAAAATTTCAAGTATCTCTACAACTACCATCACTAGAGCAAGAATGTTCTCTGTGTCCTCTGAATGGCAAACTTTGTTCTACTCAGAACAACGCCAGGTCTATCATTCATTTTAATATATCTCTATTCTTTTCCACTTGACGACGCCCCTGACTGATCAAACTGTTACGATATTTAGCCAGTAAATCCTGTCATATTGAAGTTAAGTGTCTATTAGAAGCTTCGTGTTTAGCAAAATCTTTATTTTTCAGCTCTACTGACACCTTTTTAGTGTTCACTGAGGGCGTCTTAAGGGGGGCGCCATTTTAGACTTAACAGGGGCCCTATAGCTAAATCCGCCACTGACTGTACTGCGACAAAAATAAATCAGAAGAGATGATAAAAATGTAAAAACTTAAAGTAGAATGATTGTCACAAATAGTTGGTGGTAAAGTAGAATGATTGTCACAAATAGTTGGTGGTAAAGTAGAATGATTGTCACAAATAGTTGGTGGTAGAATGATTGTCACAAATAGTTGGTGGTAAAGTAGAATGATTGTCACAAATAATTGGTGGTAGAATGATTGTCACAAATAGTTGGTGGTAAAGTAGAATGATTGTCACAAATAGTTGGTGGTAGAATGATTGTCACAAATAGTTGGTGGTAAAGTAGAATGATTGTCACAAATAGTTGGTGGTAAAGTAGAATGATTGTCACAAATAGTTGGTGGTAGAACGATTGTCACAAATATTTGGTGGTAGAATGATTGTCACAAATAGTTGGTGGTAGAATGATTGTCACAAATATTTGGTGGTAGAATGATTGTCACAAATATTTGGTGGTAAAGTAGAATGATTGTCACAAATATTTGGTGGAACAGTAGAATGATTGTCACAAATTGTTGGTGGTAGAATGATTGTCACAAATAGTTGGTGGTAAAGTAGAATGATTGTCACAAATATTTGGTGGTAAAGTAGAATGATTGTCACAAATAGTTGGTGGTAAAGTAGAATGATTGTCACAAATATTTGGTGCTAGAATACAGGAATTATCAATTAGAAAAAACTCAAAAGAATTGATGGTCAAAGAAACAAAACTGGGGAAAGTTTCTAAGGTTCAATACTGGTAGAGCCAACCAAACAATTCGTTTTATGAGCTTATATTATAAAAAAAAAACTTACTGTTAGGTTAGGTCTCACAGATAGGACGCCAGCCACTACAATAATCAACATCCACCATCACCATCACAACATCCACCATCACCATTACAACATCCACCATCACCATTACAATATCCACCATGACCATCACAACATCCACCATCACCATCACAACATCCACCATGACCATCACAACACCCACCATCACCATTACAACATCCATCATCACCATCACAACATCCACAATCACCATCACAACATCCACAATGACCATCACAACATCCACCATGACCATCACAACATCCACCATGGCCATCACAACATCCACCATGACCATCACAACATCCACCACGACCATCACAACATCATCCATGACCATCACAACATCCACCATCACAACATCCACCATGACCATCACAACATCCACCATCACCATCACAACATCCACCATGACCATCACAACATCCACCATGACCATCACAACATCCACCATGACCATCACAACATCCACCATGGCCATCACAACATCCACCATGGCCATCACAACATCCACCATGACCATCACAACATCCACCATGACCATCACAACATCCACCATCACCATCACAACATCCACCATCACCATCACAACATCCACCATCACCATGACCATCACCATCATTCTGATACTTTTAGTACAAGTTAAAGTCTTAATTAACAAAATTTGTCTTGTTGTTCGTGTTGTGTCCTTCATAAACAGTGTTGCACTTATTATTATTCTTATTGTTATACTTATTGTTATACTTATTGTTCTATTTATTTGTCTTATTTGTTTTCATTATTTTAATTTTGCCACTATCTCCCCCCCACCCCCCCTCCCCACACAAAATAAAGTCTTAACAAAATTTGTCTTGGGGTTCGTGTTGTTCCTTTAATAAAAAGTGTTATACTTATTGTTATACTTATTGTTATACTTATTGTT
>MUZC01000406.1:219710-234266 GCA_002072015.1 Radix auricularia | reverse complement strand
CTCTAATGACTGACTCACCGAGTCCCTGACTCTCATGACTGACTCACCAAGTCCCTGAGTCTCATGACTGACTCACCAAGTCCCTGAGTCTCATGACTGACTCACTAAGTCCCTGAGTCTCATGACTGACTCACCAAGTCCCTGAGTCTCATGACTGACTCACCAAGTCCCTGAGTCTCATGACTGACTCACCAAGTCCCTGAGTCTCATGACTGACTCACCAAGTCCCTGAGTCTCATGACTGACTCACCGAGTCCCTGACTCTCATGAGACTGACTCACAGAGTCCCTGACTCTGAGATGTTCCATAAAAGTGTGTTTCGATTGTTTGTTAGGTAAACCTTTATAAAATATTCTGTGAATTTATTTTTTGGGGGATACTTTTTTTTTTTTTGTTGTTTGACTGAAATGTCATTCAGTGCATTGTATTTATTTGATTGAAATGTCATTCAGTGCATTGTATTTGTTTGACTGAAATGTCATTCAGTGCATTGTTTTTATTTAATTGAAATGTCATTCAGTGCATTGTATTTATTTGACTGAAATGTCATTCAGTGCATTGTATTTATTTGTTTGAAATGTCATTCAGTGCATTGTATTTATTTGATTGAAATGTCATTCAGTGCATTGTATTTATTTGATTGAAATGTCATTCAGTGCATTGTATTTGTTTGATTGAAATGTCATTCAGTGCATTGTATTTGTTTGACTGAAATGTCATTCTGTGCATTGTTTTTATTTAATTGAAATGTCATTCAGTGCACTGTGTTTGTTTGACTGAAATGTCGTTCCGTGCATTGTATTTATTTGATTGAAATGTCATTCAGTGCATTGTATTTGTTTGACTGAAATGTCATTCAGTGCATTGTATTTATTTGACTGAAATGTCATTCAGTGCATTGTATTTATTTGAAATGTCATTCAGTGCATTGTATTTATTTGAAATGTCATTCAGTGCATTGTATTTATTTGATTGAAATGTCATTCAGTGCATTGTTTTTATTTAATTGAAATGTCGTTCAGTGCATTGCATTTATTTGATTGAAATGTCATTCAGTGCATTGTATTTATTTAACTGAAATGTTATATGTTTGGCCAGGACACCAAATTACCAAATGCCTTACCAACAAATACTATATTGGAGAAGATGGCTTTCCATAATGTGTGCAATTTCTTACAGACCATTGCCCCCTGATGTGATTGTAAGACGAGCCAAAAGCAAGTTGGGCGCCATTGAATACCACGCCCTCTACAAGAATTGTGAGCACTTTGCCAGGTGGTGTCGCTATGGAGAGGAGATAAGTGGCCAGGTAATAGACCATAAATTTTGTTTCATCATCAAGGAAGAAATTGTCTAGTTTATAATTTTTGCTGTACTGAAAAGCCAAGATAAGGACTTGCAGAATTTTTCTGAGCTTCCTATTGTTTAGTCAGTTTATTCTAAGTTAATGTTTCATTCATTTGAATATTTTTTTTGGGCACCAAGTCCAGAACTGTAGTTGCTGGCCTGACCATCGGACCAGTGATTGGAGGATTTCTGATCGGAGGACCAGTAGTCGCCACTGTTGCTGGCATCTTGTCAGTTGGAGCTCTCATTACAAATGCCTGGAATGAAAAGCCTTAGTAGCTAAATAGCCAATTACTTTAATAGAAATAATTGTTTTATTCATTTGCCTGTTACACATTTGTATTTTCAAGTTAACATATTTAATTGCTTTTAAATATTCAACCCTTGGCTTGAGTTCATTTGTTCAAATGAACCTTACCCCTGGACATATAACAACATATATCAATCACTTTAAGTTTAAATGAACCTTTCTCCTGGACATATAACAACATATATCAGTCACTTTAAGTTTAAATGAACCTTACCCCTGGACACATAACACCATTTATTGTACTCCTGGACACATATCAACATCTATCGGTCACTTTAAGTTTAAATGAATCTTACCCCTGGACACATATCAACATCTATCGGTCACTTTAAGTTTAAATGAACCTTACCCCTGGACACATATCAACATCTATCGGTCACTTTAAGTTTAAATGAACCTTACCCCTGGACACATAACACCATTTATTGTACCCCTGGACACATATCAACATCTATCGGTCACTTTAAGTTTAAATGAACCTTACCCCTAGACACATATCAACATCTATCGGTCACTAAGTTTAAATGAACCTTACCCCTGGACACAACACCATCTATTGTACCCCTGGACACATAACACCATCTATAGGTCACTTTAAGTTTAAATGAACCTTACCCCTGGACACATAACACCATCTATCGGTCACTTTAAGTTTAAATGAACCTTACCCCTGGACACATAACACCATCTATCGGTCACTTTAAGTTTAAATGAATCAATAAGAGCTATGTTTTGTTGACTTGCATATATCATAATGTATGCCTGCAAAGTGTTTGACAGTTTATTTGTCAATTATACATCTATAATAGTATTTATAGAAATACAAATAAATCTACAACAAATTAGGTGTACAAAAATCATTTTTATTTGCTCTTCTTCTTTTTTATCTTTGCATTAACTGTCTTCACCCGTGTATCACCATGTTTTCTTTTCAATTTGTTGTTTTTTGCTTTCTTTTCCAGACTGTCTTTAGTTTTAGGTGTGTGGCTTGTTTTATCTTCACCCTGAGCCTCTTCTTTATCTAAGACATTCAAATCATAATCAGAGTCTGACTCAGTCTGATCATCGGGACCAGCAGCGGTTAAATTATTCTCTTTCTCTGGCTCATCAGTGTCTTTATCATCGACCTCATCTGCCTCATCTTCTGAGTCTTTGAACTCATCAGCTGGGAAAGAATTAAGTTAGAATGAAGGGGATGTCAAAGTTATGTGACTAACATAAATAAAATTATAATTATACAAAATACGGTGGCATACAGTACATTTGCTGACTGGTTTATACTATCAAGTCCCAAATATTCTCTCTTTGTCTTAGCATGTTCTCAGTTCTTATATCCATTTCGTTGTGTCACAATAAAGAGGGACAATTTTACTCTTAAAACTTAAAGCCTGTTTTTCTCACTGACTTTCTATCAAGAGAGCCATCACAAACGGTGGTGACATGAAAGTTACATCACTTGGTCATATTGTGTTTAACTCTCATCTCATGGTCATATTGTGTTTAACTCTCATCTCATGGTCATATTGTGTTTAACTCTCATCTCATGGTCATATTATGTTTAACTCTCATCTCATGGTCATATTGTGTTTAACTCTCATCTCATGGTGTCACGTGAGAAAAGTGGATGAAAGGAATGCGTGGTGTCAGGGTCAAAATTAGGCCAATGAAAAAGTCATGGGTGTGTGGCCACGAGAAAAAAAGAGAGAGGACTCGACAGGGGGTTAGAAATGAAGAGTTGAGAGACAGAGATGTAACTAGTAGAATCTAAAAGAATAAGAAACATTGTTGTATACTGTAAAATAAGTGTACATATTTCCTACTGCATTATTAAAGAGCATTTTTCCTGGACTTCATTTATGAATTGAATTATTGTGTGAAAGAGGATACTGTTAGACAAGCCCACAAAGAAGCGAAAATTAGGTCAATCACGAGAAAGTGAGAAAACAGGGACCTCGGCCTGTTACATTAAATGGTGTCAGAACCGGTCATCCTGTGACACATGGTCATATTGTGTTCAACTCTCATCTCATGGTCATATTGTGTTTAACTCTCATCTCATGGTCATATTGTGTTTAACTCTCATCTCTTGGTCATATTGTGTTTAACTCTTTTGCCTGTCAACCCAGAAATCAATTTTTTAAAGATAAGAAATAAAGCATTGCAGGACAAAATAAGTGGTAACATGAAATTAAATTTTTTTTTAAAAATTGATTAACATGCAGGATGCTATTTTAAATTGAAAGTTAATGGTTGTTTAAAGATTTGACTTGGACACACCTGATCTTAGGACCAGTCAACAGTCATATGATATGTCACAATATGCTGTTGTCACGGGCAACCATTCATTCAACCTCATCAGTACTCTACTAACTTAGTTATATTCATAAAATATTATTGTGTTAAAAAAATATTTTAACATTGTCGACTGCGTCATCAAACGAATTGTGCGACGATATTGTGTTAAAAAACAACTCGAAGAACACATCAATGTACATTTTCATTTATTAGGAAAAATCTTGTACCTAAATGAATGTAAAGAACATGTTAATGTACTGCCCCATATTGTTTTCTATCTCTAGCAACCATCTTGGCAGTTTTTAGGTCACGACCTAGGGTGATGACTGTCAACTTTGTTGAAAAATGCTGCCCGGGTACCCGTCATAATTTTGAACGGGTACCCGGGTTACCCGTTCGATACATCGCATAAATTTCCCCGTCATGACCGCTAAACAATGCTACGAAGCCACCCTCCATGCACCTCATTTCACACTGTAGCCATACGGCCGAAGTCAAGCGATTTTGGTCGATTCCCCACCCCCCACCTCGTCACAAAAACTTAGACCCCCCCCTCCAATATGACATCACAGAGATTTTCGCCCCTGCCCCCCATAAAAGCCGAACTTCCTTTTTGAAAATGAGCATGTGTCAAATAACTTTATTGTCACTTAAGTTTGTATTAAATGTGAAGTTGAACTCTAAAATCGCTCATGCTTAAATCCACTTAAAACGTCATTAAATAAATTGTAAGCAATGAAATATTTAAGTGGAACTTTTATTTAAAGCTGCACGTTTTGATGTGACGTGACATTTCTAAAACAACTTCTCGTCACAAATTTGTGACCTCCTCCTTCCATAGGTGCATTTATGGATGGTCCCTTACCCATCTTACACTGTTAGTAACTAATTATTGACTACAGTTTCTGTCAAATTTGAGTGTATTATTAAAATCAGTTTTTTGGGCAAGGCACATGCGGTAAAGAGCACACAAAACACAACTAAATGGAGGGAGAAGAGGGAATAGATAAACATTTAGACAATCGGACAGCCAAATGTCGGCGTATTTCAAAGCAAACAGAGTCATACCATGGATGTTTTTATTAACAAAACCCAAAACGGCCTCTTTCATCTCTATGTAGTCCCTCCGCACGACCGACGACTTACCCATCTGACAATGTTAGTAACTTTTTAATTTATTGACTTTAAATACTGACAACGTTGTACGCATTATTAACAATATTAACATCAGTTATTTTAGATCAAAACGGGTTAATGAACACAAGAAACACTTAAGACAACAAGGGGTGTGGGTTATATGAGTGAAGGGAGGAGAGGGAGTATATAGATAACAACATATTATCAATCACGTATTTCAGAGCGATGATTGTGTCAAAGAAGGGGCGGGTTTTTTTAAATCACCAAACAGCCGCTTCCATCTCTAGGCAGTCCATCGTTTTTTGTTGTTGTTTTTTTTTTTTGGTTTGACATAGAACTTTTGTTTTTCTTATAAGATTCTTTTAAGTGCCAAAACCGCTTTGTCTTTGAGATTTCTGTTTCACATTGAGAGAAAAAAGATGTATAAAAATATATTATAGTTTGTTAGGACCGTATTTTATTTTCAGTTGACAGATATGCTCCTTAGATATACTTCACAGCACATATTTTAAACAAACATTTTCATCTGATACATTTTTACGCGAGTCTCAATGTATACCAATAAAAAAAAACAACAACAAAAAAAGGCGAATGGGAGCCAAAGTTTTTTCCTCCATTAATATAGACAGTGAAGCTAAATTTTTATATGTACCTGAGCGGATTTTTATTACCCAGGTAATCACATGGTAACGCGTACGCGGGTACCGATTGACAGGCCTAGTGATGACATAGCCATGTTCTACAATATTTCAATAATCTGATACTGATAAGATGGACAGACATTAATTATCACTGTAGAGAATTTAATGTAACTCTTTTTTGTAGCCAGACTTAAGAAATCCTTATAATAACAAAAGTACCAACTATAAAAATAATGGAGATTGTGGCGAAATTTATGAACGCGCAATTCCTCACTGCACAGCAACTAATAAACAAGAAAAGGAAATATCTCTAAAGGCGCACCATTTCGCGCGGTGAGGCTGAATAGTTGAATACGCATATTAACTGTTGATGTTTGATCATCCAATCAACGCAAATTAAATGAAATACGTCATCTAGGGAATGTGAGCGAGGGACCATTCTCCATATTCTTCCATTGAATTGATGGAATCAACTGATATGTGTTTACTCAGATTGTAATCATCAAGGAACCAAACATTCCGAAATCCAGATAAAGTAAGAACGACCTCAATTATCGACTAAATACACTGTCATAATATTATTATATGCCAAATTAATAATTTAATAATTAAATGATTAATCAGTTATGATCCGTTGAATTTATTTGAATGGGTTAAATAACCTTAAGAATGCAATTAGGTATTTTGTATTTTATTATCGTTGTATATAATACGACACCAGTTTCCATTTGTCAATGGATTAACTCAATTAAAAGATTAACTATTGTTCAATATGTGTGCATCAGTAATGCATATATAATATATATATGAACGTTGAGATTATTGCTATTTTATTACTAACAATGGGTAATATACGATCTTAATAATAATGATTTGAAGTATTGTTTACCATTATCTTGTTCTATTTTATGAATACTTTGATTCCCATTTGACACCTTGCTCTGAAGGCTCGGAAGTCAAATGAGGGACACCTAATAGTTTAATACGGATAAACTACTAAAGTTTATACCTTATTTCATAGAATCTGGTCACTGGTTACCGGAAAGCCAAGATTCACTCATCTTAAACGACCGGTGCCAGATGAGAATATTGCAACAGTGTCCATCAGGCCAAGGACAAAACCACCCTGGTAAGCCCTGAGAATCACCCACCAAACAAGTCAAGAGACGGTCATCCTCGATTCCGGATAGATCATCTACACCCAGTGGTGTACATACCCGTACCCGGCTGATGCCAATCCGGCATTCCCAGGTGAGGGTCGAAGCCGATTAGCCACGAGTCCACTCGTGCTGATCGAAGCCTGAAAACTCCTCGTTTTCAGAAGTCGCTTATAGACATAAGTGAATATTCATACTCTTCAAGAGATATATCTTGTGTATCCAGTGAAGTCCAGCAGGAAGTTGTTTACACCGTCACTCAACAGGGGATCAGCCTGTTCCAAGGATCAGCACCACAAAGTCGTTTGCAGTTACTCAACGGTGGAGTCAGCCTGCTCCAAAGGACCAGCACCACAGAGTCATCTGCAATCACTCAATAGTGGAGTCAGCCTGACCCATGGTTCAGCACCACCGAGTACGGACCAGAACTACTCCTCAAGGACATCAGCTGAAGTATCAACTATAGCGCCTCGCAAGGACACGAGGATTTAATCTTTAAGTACCATACAATTGAACGTTAGTTATAAGGGCAGAAGCCTAATGATGATGTCATTGTTGTAGGGAATTGATAAAAGCTTTCTTTAGCACTAAATCATGGGAGACCTGGATTAGTTTAAAATTCATTCTATAGAGTTAGAGGAAGTCTTGAATAAGACAATTAACTTTACTATATATCAATTAATGATTATTTCTCAAAACAATGTACATAGTGTAAATAAACTTATATTTCGTTTAACTTTACACTATTCTTGTTTGTTGTCATCAGTTGTGAGATCACTAAAGTTATATCCTTGTAGGCGAGAAGGCATTTATTATAATCATTATCAATTATCCCTAAAACACGAACCAAAGTACAGGAAACACATCTTTATCGCCACAGAGATTACAGTTAAAATGTAGAGCCAAGGAAAACATTTTCAACAAGTTCTATGTCTCAATGAATGTATATTTGAAATTAATCTGAATCCCAAATGATAAAACTGCAGATATTGTTAAAGCCCAAAATACAAACCTGGATATAAATCACTCAAGTCATCGTCCAGTTCGGAGTCACCATCAGCATCATCTGACCAGAAGTTATCTCCCCCTGAAATGCTGTCACTGTCCGAGGTGACGGCTTTCTTTTGACGCCCACCGCCACGTGGTACAAATTTCTCTCCTGTCTCTTTGCATTTTGTCCCTGTAACACCGTACAATAACATTTTTACATCATATCTTTATGGCATTCATTTGATATTGAAGAGCTCCGTTGTCACAAGTAATAACAAAGAGCTGCTTGAAATAAAATATTAACCACTGAAACAGTAAATAACAATTATTCAAGAAACTAAGTGGCATGTCATGATTTAAAACAAATATTGTATTACATCAATTGTGTTTTCTTCAGTAGTAAATAACAATTATTCAAGAAACTAAGTGGCATGTCATGATTTAAAACAAATATTGTATTACGTCAATTGTGTTTTCTTCAGTAGTAAATAAATATTATTCAAGAAACTAAGTGGCATGTCATGATTTAAAACAAATATTGTATTACATCAATTGTGTTTTCTTCAGTAGTAAATAACAATTACTCAAGAAACTAAGTGGCATGTCAAGATTTAAAACAAATATTGTATTACATCAATTATGTTTTCTGTAGTGGTTAGTGGAGAATCTACTTACAGTTATCACATGACCTTTGCCAACATTTACATTGATTCTATATTAATTAATGATTAATGCAATGACAAGTTGTTTTTGTTTTTTGAAACATATCAGTAAAAAAATTTTTTTCCTTATCATCCATCTTCACAGTTTATATTAATGATTACTGGGAGTGGCTCAAACGTGTAAATGTGAATACTTAAAATTTAAAGTAAATTTTACTGAAAGAATTTTCTGTTCTAGTTTTGATTTAAACTAAATTAAATCCTTAAAAAAATATTATAACTTATTTCCTTTTGAGGAACTAAGTTCTGAATTTCAGATCACTATAAGATTATTGTTTTCCGAGTTAGTCATGTGATGTTAAAGATGGGCAAAGAACGAAAATTAATCAATTTACATCTGACCAAATCTCTTTTCATTTATCCCATCAAGTTACATCTGACCAAATCTCTTTTCATTTATCCCATCACCTTACACCTGACCAAATATCTTTCCATTTATCCCATCACCTTACACCTGACCAAATATCTTCCCATTTATCCCATCACCTTACATCTTACCAAATATCTTTCCATTTATCCCATCACCTTACATCTGATGAATCTCTTTCCATTTATACCATCAACTTACATCTTATGAAATATCTTTCCATTTATCCCGTCAACTTACATCTTACGAAATATCTTTCCATTTATCCCATCACCTTACATCTGATGAATCTCTTTCCACTTATCCCATCAACTTACATCTTACCAAATATCTTTCCATTTATCCCATCAAATTACATTTGACCAAATCTCTTTCTATTTATCCCATCAACTTACATCTGGCCAAAGCTCTTTTAAACCTCTTTCCATTTATATGCCTTTCAACATCCTGTGGTGACTTGCCAATGTGCCTCAACGTCAGGGTACAGAACAGCTCATGTCTGATGACATAGTATCCAAAGGTTACCAATAAAATAATATATTCCATTCAACAACTATAAGAAAGCAAAAATATAAATGAACGTTTGCTTATGCATTAAATCAGTAGGGAATTGAAGACATCAAGCAATTTAATCAAACAGCCATAAAAATATTTAGTGATGAAATACCAAAGTTATATATATCCGAATGGGAGAGTGAAGTTTCAGTGAATTTTCATAATTTCAATTTTCCAAATTAAAAAAAAAAAATTATCAGAAAATGGTTTGGATGATCTGATACAGATCAGTTACCTCAATGACAAGAAAATGGAAAGGACGTAAACTAGGTAAGGGTTAGCCTGACAGGACGTAACAAAACAGCGAACGTTTCAGCAAAGAGCCTTTTTCAACGGACATACAATACACAAATAAAAGGTATACATTACAAATAAAAAATAAAAACTTAGCTGCGGTGAAATCCAAAGAGTCAATGAAAGTAATGCTGAGAGAGATGAGAGCATTTAAATGCCTGACAGTGAATTGACATAGAAACCTTATTTCTAACTAGAGCATAGAGTATAGGCCATAACCTTAGTAATCTAAATGACTATCTCATTATATAAAGATTTCAGCAATTATAACAAGCATACATTTTAAGAGGAAAACAGGTGGCCAATGCATACAATTTAAAGATGTCCATCAAAGGGACATGAAAGCAGCCAAAGTACATACAAGTGACTGGGAGTGTAAGGCAGAATACCGATCTACGTGGCGCACAGTTGTCAAAGAGGGCGTCATAGTAGCCGAGGAGCGAAGAATGGAGGAGGCTGCAGACAGAAGAGCTAGGAGAAAGGCAAAAACATTTGGAAGCACAGAACTCATGTGTAAAAACTGTGGTAAAGACTGTCACACAAGGATAGGACTGCACAGCCACTCGAGAAAATGCAACCCAACCCAACGGTGATGCACCATCGTCTCGCGAGACGGAAGGATGCCAAATACATTTTAATCGTTGCCAAGGAAAATAAAACATGGTAAAGTTAAAATTTCTATTAATTTATTTACGTGTGCTTTTTCTTTGAACTTGGAACAATGTGAGGCTTGTGCTGGTCATAGTTGTAAGTCTGCTCTGATTTGGCTTTCTTATACTTCTTTCCTTCAACATAGGACTGAATGGCCTCTGTAGTTGCTGGCATTTCATGCTTGGTAAGAGTGCATTTGACCTTGATTGGACATTAAAAAAAACAAGTAAAAAACCTCAAAGAGTATTTAAACACAATTTCCAACAATACAATAGCCACTGCCAACTTAAACACAAACAATTAGAAAAATAATAATAAACGGAGTGTCTACTGCTACGACAAAGTAACGGCAGAAAACTCGCACAGATGTGGCTGGTGCTATGACATGTCGTAACGCCAGCAACAGCCGCCCAGGGTTGACTGCCGTTACGACAAGTCGTAAACAATTTTCTGTATTTCAATTATGCTATTACTAATACTTTAATACTAAACTATAGCTCTCATAATAAAATATCATAAGCTTATTAATGAATTTTAAAGGTTTAAAAAAAAATCTAGATTGAGCCATTAAATGAAAAACAGTTATAAATTTTTAAAATTACACTTTCCCAGCAGCTTCGCTAGATCAAGTTATAGTCCGGTTGATTCGAAAATGATATGACACTATTGATAGCGGGATCGAATCCCGCTGCAGTCATGTTTTTTTTAAAATTTCATTTATTATTATTTTTTATTTTAAAAAATCACAATGAGTATGCTGATAACTTTTGTTATTATTCTGAAAAGCAGATACGTTGAATAAATCTGTTAAAATAAAAATATTTAGATTTTAGACTAGTCATAAGTGTCGTAACACTAGCCAATCCATATATGTTTGGCTAGCGTTACGACACGTAACGCTAGCAACATCTGGTCGGGTCGTCTGCTGCTACCACAGTCGTAAAAATGTGATATGTGCTTACTTACAGTTATGACTAAAGCTGTTTTTAATTATGCTAATACTACTAACACTTAGTTGGCATCACCAACGAAAAAGGTGAGGCGTAAGTTTAAAAAATGACTATAAACCATCACTGATACTTAATTGGAAGATATTTTTGAAAAATTCTCTGAATTGAAGGCATCGCAAAAATGTGCTTAACACAAGCGAGGGAAGCGGGATTTGTAGCCATTGTCAGACGAAGGAGGCATAGCGCATCATGCGCCGCAGACTTGCTCGTCATAAATAGTGCAAAGAGAGGCGGGGGGGGGGGGGGGGGGGGNGGGGGGTTGAGAAAACGGACACAAACAGTAGCACGAAGTAATGGGAAAAAAGGCGAGTAAACGAGGAGTCCTGTGCGGTTGTTATTACCTGCCCCCCTCAATAGTAATAGTATTAGTAATAGAGTGAAAATGAGGTAGAAGGATGAATGGAATGGTTTCCTGTGACAAGTCTGCACACGGCACATTTTATTATTCCACACGAAACAAATTATCTTATATGTTACAGATGCTCCTTCTGTACAGAAGATTATTGCGTCCTGCGTATTTCTATGGTTTGTGTTTAGTCCTGTATTCTTTCTAGAGTTTTAAATGATGATAAAGTGTTGGCAACCCATTCCACGCTCGAATACCGGACGGAAAGAAAGAAAACTTGTATGTGTTTGTTCTTGCATATGGAATAAGAAAGGTGTTTTTATCTTTATGTCTATTCGAGGGTTGTATTAAGTTATATGTGTGTTGTATTTCTAAATTAGAATTAATTGCCTAATGTATAATTACTAATTTACTCTTGGTTCTTCTATCCTCTAGTGTTTCAAGGTTTAATGTTTTAACTAATGGTGTTACTCTTGTCAGTTTTGAATATTCTCCAGTAATGAATCTGGCAGCTCTTTTATGGATTTGTCCTAACTTATCAATATTTTCTTTGGTGGATGGGTTCCATACAGAAGATGCATATTCTAGTGTAGGTCTCACCAGGGTGAGGTAGCATTTTAGTTTTATATCTTTGTTACATTTGTAAAAGTTTCTTTTTATAAAGCCTAAAGTTTTGTTTGATTTTTTAATAACTTAATTGAAATGGGGATTCCAAGATAGTTTCTCATTTATTATGACTCCTAAGTATTTTGCATCTTTAGTTTGGGTTAGTTCTTTTCCATGAATGAAGTATTTTGAATTTATTTGTTTCTTTTTCTTTGTTACCCTTATTTACATTCTTGCGATTGTGCGCGAATCGTTGCTTGAGGATTTTCATTTACGGCTTTAGGCTTTACGGTATACTAAATTTTAATGCATCGGCATCACTTACACAAGTATACAATACTATAGTATAGCAAAATCGGCTGATATATTTATAATCGGTAGACAAATATTAAATCTATTTAAATAATTTATTTTAATAAATTTAGATTTTAGAATTAATTATATTAATACACACACAAATAATGTCAATGTCATATTATAATATATATTCGTATACAATATAAAGAAGAGTTTGTTAAGATTTAATTCTTTCCAGGTGTCTACTGCTGCAAAGACTTCATAGAGTGACTAAAAACTAAAACTAGTCATAGCAGAAGTTGCGTATGTCGTAGCACTAGTTTCCTGGGTAAACGTATAGTACTCCGACCGCACCGGCGGCAATCTTGTTGCTATGGCACGTGACCGCCGGAAAAGTAGTGCGAGCCCCGTGAATTTAGAGGGGTAGGGGAATCAGGGATTCTAAAATTTCGCAGTTTTTTAGCGACCCGCTAATTTTGAAAAAAAAAAAGGAAAAACATAGGCAGGGGGAAAAATAGGGGTGGATGGGGGGACATTCTAATATTTTAAGGGGTATTTTTTAGCGTTTTTCATAAAAGCAAAATAGTTTTAAAAATGAAGAAAACAATGGGTACTAACCGATATGGCATCGGAAACACAACAAAGGGGAGGATACACTTATTTAATCCTTTTAGAAATTCACCCATTAGATCACTACTGCCACAATTAAAATTCTAAAGCTATACCTAACCCAAACCCTAAAATTAAAATCTTCAATTTTCCGAAAATTCTAAAGCTATACCTAACCTAAACCCTAAAATCTTCAATTTTCAGAAAATTCTAACAAAAAATGGCTACTTACTAATGGAAACGCACCCAGAGCAAATGGTGGGAAAAAAAGCCCGCCAAGGAATTAGCAGCACTCCTTTTTTAAATGAGCACAGTACAGCAAATAGTTCTTAGAATTATACTCATTTATACTTGGGAAAAAATTAACAGGAGAGCCCCCCACCCCTCTCGCGACGCATGAATACAAATCCAATAATTATAATAAACAAATTATTTACATTTTTACAGCAAGGGGAGGTAATAAGTAAATAAGAAGGTAAAAACCTATATCTCCGACCGGGCCGATCTTATCGGCGGCCATCTTGTTGCTATCGCACGTCACCACCGGAAAAGTAGTGCGAGCCCCGTGAATTTAAAGGGGTAGGGGAATCAGGGATTCTAAAATTGCGCAGTTTTTTTTAGCTACCGGCAAATTTTTTTTTAAAATTCACAGGGCTCTCGCTACTTTTTCGGCGGTGATGTGCCATAGCAACAAGATGGCCAAAGGATTGGGGGACATTCTAATAATTTAAGGAGTATTTTTTAGCATTTTTCATAAAAGCAAAATAGTTGTAAAAATTTAAGAAAACAATGGATACTCACCGATCAAGCATCTGAATCACAACAAATTAGATGAATACTGCCACAATAAAATTCTATCGCTATACCTAACCCAAACCCTAAAATCTTCAATTTTCCGAAATTCTAAAGCTATGGTCCTACGGCCATGGCCAACCTAACCCAAACCCTAAAATCTTCCGAAATTCTAAAGCTATACCTAACCCAAACCCTAAAATCTTCCGAAATTCTAAAGCTATACCTAAGCCAAACCCTAAAATCTTCAATTTTCCGAAATTCTAAGGCTATGGTCCTATGGCCCTGGCCAACCTAACCCAAACCCTAAAATCTTCCGAAATTCTAAAGCTATACCTAACCCAAACCCTAAAATCTTCCGAAATTCTAAAGCTATACCTAACCCAAACCCTAAAATCTTCCGAAATTCTAAAGCTATACCTAACCCAAA